>JASTWF010000155.1:394800-452300 GCA_030390025.1 Squalus acanthias
TCCCGTAAATCAATCTTATGAAACTACTTTGTACCGCCTCTAAGGCAAGTGTATCCTTTCTGCGGTGCAGTGACCAAAACTGCACCTGTACTCCAGGGCCGAGAAATTCGTTTCGGGCGGTGTCACAAAATGGGCGGTAACGGATCGGCCATCTGATATTCATGCCATCGTATAACGGGAGGGCGCTGTTTAGCGTTACCGCCCAAAACGAATTTCTAGGCCCTGGAGTACTGGGAGCATTTTTAGGCCTTTGTATCCTCACAGCTTACTTTCGCGCCTTTAGCTTTGTATCGTTAGCAAACTTATATATATTACACTCGGTCCCTTCATCTAAGTCATTAATATAGATTGTAAATAGCTGAGGCCTCATCACTGATCCTTGTGGTACCCCACTATAACCAGCCTGCCAACCTGAAAATGAACCGTTTATTACTACTCTCTGTTTTCTGTCCTTTAATCAGTCTTCTATCCATGCTAATACATTGCCCACAACCCCAAGAGTCCTTATCTTGTGCAACAACCTTTCGTGTGGCACCTTATCGGATGCCTTTTGGAAATCGAAATATACTAAATCCACTGGTTCCCCTTTATCGACACTGTTAGTTACATCCTCAAAAAACGCTCATAGATTTGTCAAACACGATTACACTTTCATAAAAGCATGTTGACTCTGCCTAATCATATTATGATTTTCTACGTGTCCTGATACCACTTCCTTAATAATGGATTGAAGCATTTTCTCGACGACCGATGTCAGGCTATGTGGCCTGTAGTTCTCCATTTTCACTCTCCCTCCTTTTTTGAATAGCGGTGTTACATTTGAGCGACTGCCCGAGCCGAATTTCTAGGCCAAAATATTTGTTTAACGTCGCTGCCGTTTCCATCTTCACCATTATAATTTCTACTTTCTCAGCCTTCACGTTTAATTTCGCTACTCTCTTTCTTTTTACATACTTGTTGAAGCTCTTACAATCTGTTTTCATATTATTTGCCAGTTTATTCTCATATTCGATTTCCTTCCTCTTTATCAATTTTTGGTCAACCTTTGAAGGTTTATAAAACTCTCCCAAGCTTCAGGCCTGTTACTCTTCTGAGCAATATTATCAGCCTCTACTTTTAACTCACGACTATCCTTAACCTTTTTAGTTTGCCACGGATGTATCATTTTTCCCGTGGCGTTTTTATTTCTCAATGGAATTTGTATTCGTTGTGAATTATGAAATATTTCTTCAAATGTTTACCAATGATCATCGACCGTCATAACTTGTAATCTAATTTTCCATTCTACTTTAGCCAACACGCTGCTCATAACTATGTAATTGGCTTTATTTAAGTTTAAGTTTCCAGTTTCTCATTTAATGACATCACACTCAAACTCAATGTGAAACGCTACATATTATGATCGCTCTTCCCCAGAGGATCCCTTACTATGAGACTACTGATTAGCCCTCTCTCATGACACAAGACAAGATCTGAAATAACCTCTTCCCTGGTTGGTTCGACGATGTATTGTCCTAGGCAAAAGTCTCGAATGGATTCCATCCTTGGGGGCCTATAAACTACACCGACCAATGTTTTCTGCCTCTTGTTATTTCTGATCACCATCTATTCTGGTTCTAATTCTGGATCTTCCCAGCCGAGAGCCTTCTTCACTACAGTCCTTATGTCATCCTTTATTATCAGTGCTACCCGCACTCCTGTTCCATTCTGCCTATTTATTCGCTGTAATATTTAGATCCCTCCTTGGTCACCTTGTAACCACATCTATGTAATGGCTTTTAGATCAAACACATTTATCTCTATTTGCCCATGAATGCCTCTATATTGTTGCGAATGCTTCATGCATTCAGATAAAGAGCCTTAATTTTAACTTTTTACCATTTTCCCTGATTTGACCTTATTACCGTGCACCTTCTGTCCCTTCCCGTCTCCCTCTGCCTATCATTACCCAAATCGTTTGATTACTCTATGGCCTTCAATATATCTTGAGATTCATACATATCCCCTCACATGAGCCCTCATCCCCTCTTTAGTTTAAAGCGCTTTTTACATCCCTAGTTATTTGATTCACCAGGACAATGATCCCAGTCCGGTTTACGTGGAGTCACTTCCAACGGAACAGCTCCCTCTTTCCCAGTAATGGCACTAGTGCCCCATGAATCGAAACGCCTGACTTGCACAGCACTCTTTGAGCCACGCATTCAAATTTCTGATATGATTGACTCTGTGCCAATTTGCGAGTGGCTCAGGTATTAATCCAGCGATTATTACCTTTGAGGTTCTACTGATTGATTTGGACCCCAGCTCCTCAAACTCGCTCATCAGAACTTCATTCCTAGTTCTAGCTATGTCATAGGTTCCTCCGTGAGCCACGACAACTGGATCCTCCACCTCGTAATCCAAGTTATTTTCTAGCCGCGACGGGAGATCCTTAACCTTGGCACCGGGCCGGCAACACAGCCTTCGGGACAGTGAGGTATTTATCACTCTGACTATATTAACACCGAACACTACCTTTATGTTCCCCCACTTGAATGGTTTCCTGTACCACGGTGCAGTGATCAAATTGTCCATTCCATCTGCATTATTTGTTCTCAGCCATACAGGTAGGAAGTGCCTCTTATCTGTTGGACAAGGTCCAAGGCTGAGGCACCTACATCACTACATCCTGTGTAACCATACCTGCCTGGTCGCACAGTCACATCCTCTTGTTACTGACCACTGGACAAACCTAAACAACTACCTAACCTAAGCGCTGTCACTGACTCATGGATCAAAATCTCTGGACAATTCTCCCCCGCCCTGATGCATTGTAATGTCTGCAGCTCGGACTACAGTTCAACAACTCTGAGCCAAAGTTCCCCGAGTTGCAGACACTTACTGCAGATGTGGATTCCCGGGATCTCATTGGTCTCCTCCAATCCCATAGGCTGTAGTTGCGACACACCACCTGCACTGCCATCCCAATCTAAACTTGTTTTATATATTTAATCAGTTAAGCTTTTTATTCACTCAAAGTTTTTAGTTGTATTAACTAATTTGTTAATCTAGTGTAATTTATTGATTTAATAAAGTTATAGTTGTACTTTTCCAGCTCTTAGTTTAAACTCACTTCCCGAGATAAAAAAGCAACAAAACGGTAACACTCACCATCCAAACACCGAGCTGCTCTCCTGTGATGTCACTCCTTTTCACCCCGCCGCTCTCGGTCGCTGACCCCGCTCTCGCTGTGCTGACCTCTGAGACTTTTAAAGCCTCGCTCCCCGGCGGCAGATTGGTCCCAGGCTATTTCCCTTGAGGTTTCCCTGGGGGTGCTGGGGACGGAGCGGCCCGTCCGCCCGTGGACTGTAAACTGACAGAGCGACATTCCCCGCGCCGCCCCCTTTGGGTAAACACATGAAACTCGGGCCTGGCGGTCGCGAGCTCCATAAACCCGCCCCAGGCCGCACCAGAGGAGTTAGCGAGGCTAAAAACCAGCAGGAATCCAGCGGGACTGATCTCCGCGAACCACCCACCTCTACCGTTCCTGTTAGTCGCTAAATCCGGGCGGTGAAAGATGAAAACCGGCCTCACTGTGTGTGTCTCACAGAGATGAGGGGATAGGGCAGAACACCAGACCAACACGTTGTGATGGTGCAAAGACGTCTCTTCATTTAATGAATTTAACAATTACAGTAAAGGGATATTTCACCACATTCTTGAACTCCTCTCTGAATTTAGTCTGGGTCACGGCATAAATACACGTGTTGGTGCAGCAACTCAGGAGCTGAAGCATAAATCCCAGTTCCTGTACATATTGAGGTAGATATACAGGAATAAAGTTTAACACATACAATCGGTAACCCACATAATACAACAGAAACACAGCCCATAACAGGATAAAATTCCCGGATATAACAAACAGTAAAATGATGGATTTCCTTCGCTTCTCCATCTCTGGGTCACTGGGACTCTCCCCACTGCTGTGGGCCCGGAGTCTCCTGCGGACTCTGCTCGACACTAAAACGTGTCTGACGGTTAAAGCATTGAGCAGCAGAATCAGAACAAATGGAATAAATGGGGTTAAAATATAATGAAGGAACTCAATTACTGCCCACACGAGTGAATAGTTGACATCCACTGATACGTCACAAAACCAGGGAATATTGGAACGCTGATATTCACCTCCATACAGAAAGTACCAGAAAGTGTTCTTTACACAGAACAGCACACTCACTGTTCCGAGAACCACAGCCGCCGTTTTTTCGGTGCAATATTTTATTTTCAGTTTCTGGCAACAAATGGCCACAAATCGATCAAAGGTGAAAGTGACTGTGAACCAGACAGAACAGTCTGTGACTGCGTAAAGCAGGATGGCGTGGATATTACACACCTCAATCTTCCACATGAACTGAAACTGATCCCGATAACGAATAGGAATCTGCCTGGATATGAGATCAGTGATAACGACCAGTAGATCCGCCGCTGCCATGGACACCAGGTAGCGGGTGACACATTTGGAGAGACCGCACCTTCTCCGAGACAGGATCACAATCGTCACAAAGTTCACTGTAAGGAAGAGAAAAACAGGGAACTTATTCTTCCGACTGAGAGCAACAGCAGCAATGATAGAATTCTGGGTGAAATGTGCAGCTTTATTATTGAATCCAGGGACAGAATCTAATTACTTTACCAGTGACAGTACTTTCTGCTGGAGAGAGGGTTTATAGTGAAACACCGTCCTGGTGTAGCAGGAAACCAGCTCCAATTCCCCGCCTGCACGGGGCTGGCAGTTGGAGACTACAATGGCCTCAATGACCTTGTGTTAGGAGAGACAATAACCCACGGTTTCTAGTCCTAATCAATCTCCTGTGACCCTGCTGGAAAATGCACATGTAAAATTTTTGGATAACCATATTTAGGCTGGGTTGTGTATTCATCCGAAGGGAAATTGCTCAATATTTTAAAATTTCACGTGTGTGGAATATCAGTGGCCGGTTTATGAAAGAAACAACAAAAGACTTACTTCACAAAGCCTTTTGTATCTAATGATTGGCTTTCAAAGAGTGGCACTTACAGAAGGAAACCCTTCCACTGTATCCCAGTCACAGGCAACATCTCTATTAGAGGCTAGGAAAATTCAACAATGAATTTTAATAAACCATGAAAAAAGACAGTGAATTCGAGCGGGATACTGGGAGATAGCCAGGAGGAGTGGAGTGTGCGCAGCGCCCCCAGTGGCAGTCTGGAAAGCACTGGGGCAATGAATTCGTGGATGGGACGAGTGGGTGTTGGGTCAGGGACTGAATGAACCCGTGGATGGGACGTGTGGGTGTTGGGTCAGGACTGAATGAACCAATGAATGGGACGTGTGGGTGTTCGGTCAGGACTGAATGACCCAGTGGATTTGTCGTGTGGGTTTTGGGTCAGGACTGAATGAACCAGTGAATGGGCCGTGTCGGTGTTGGGTCAGGACTGAATGACCCAGTGGATGGGACGTGTGGGTGTTGGGTCAGGACTGAATGAACCAGTGGATGGGACGTGTGAGTGTAGGGTCTGGACTGAATGACCCAGTGGATGGACAGTGTGGGTGTTGGGTCAGGACTGAATGAACCAGTGGATGGGACGTGTAGGTGGTGGGTCAGGACTGAATGATCCAGTGGATGGCCATGTGGATGTTCGATCAGGACTGAATTACCCAGTGGATGGGACGTGTGGGTGTTGGGTCAGGACTCAATGAACCAGTGGATGGAACGTGTTGGTGTCGGGTCAGGACTGGATGAACCAGTGGATGGGACGTGTGGGTGTTGGGACAGGACTCAATGAACCAGTGGATGGAACGTGTTGGTGTCGGGTCAGGACTGGATGAACCAGTGGATCGGACGTGTAGGGGTTGGATCAGGACTGAATGAAACAGTTGATGGGACGTGTGGGTGATTAGGTCAGGACTGAATGAACCAGTGGATGGGACGTGTGGGTGTTTAGGTCCGGACTAAATGACACAGTGGATGGGACGTGTGGGTGTTGGTTCAGGACTGAATGAACCAGTGAATGGACCGTTTGGGTGTTGGGTCAGGACTGAATGAACCAGTGAATGGACCGTGTGGGTGTTGGGTCAGGACTGAATGAACCAGTGGATGGGCCGTGTGGCGCTGAATCAGACTCGGATGTGACTCCCGCTCAGTGAGTCAGAGGACACTGGTGGAACCATAAACCACGACAGCAATAAAATATTCAACTGTGGAGAAGTGGCAGTATTTTAAATATACTGATACTGCAAAGAATTTATAACAAATATTGATTCCTGCAGTAATTACACAGCAATTTACTTTATAGAGCGGCTTTAATTTGGGGAAAAACACAAAAACGGGAATGGGACGCTAAGCCAAAGATGGAGCGATTAGGAGGAGTGACCAAAAACCTGGGTTTTAAATAGGTCCTTCCATGAGGGGAGGCAGGTGGAGAGGAAGAAGGATTTAGGGAATACATTCCAGAAGGTGAGATCTCGGCGGCTGAATTCGTGGCCGCAGCTAGTTGAGCGATGGGGAAGGAGGTTGGACAAGAGGCTGGAGACACGGGCAGACCGTTCGAGAGGAGATGAGGTTGAATGGAGTTACAGGAATGGAGAGTTCGCGGGGGGCGCGTGTGCTGTAGGGCTTGATGAAGTTACAGAGAGAAGGATCGGCAAGATCCATGAAGGCATTTAAGCAGAAGAATGAGGAGATTTAATTTGAGGATTTGGGGCACCAGGAGCCAATGCTCCGCGGTTGGCGGTGAGTGGGCGGGTCGGCACTTGGTGTAATGATGGAGCACAGTTATATACTGCCGGGTGGGAATCCCCTGGGAATCCTCAGCACGACCTCTGGAGCCTACACAGTGGTCAGTGGGACAGATCAGCAGCCCCCACAATGAACCTACACAGGGGTCAGTGGGACAGATCAGCAGCCCCCACAATGAGCCTACACAGGGTCAGTGGGACAGATCAGTGACCCCACAATGAACCTACACCGGGGTCAGTGGGACAGATCAGTGACCCTTCAATGAGCCTACACAGGGGTCAGTGGGACAGATCAGTGACCCTTCAATGAGCCTACACAGGGGTCAGTGGAACAGATCAGTGACCCCAAAATGAGCCTACACCGGGGTCAGTGGGACAGATCAGTGACCCCACAATGAACCTACACCGGGGTCAGTGGGACAGATCAGTGACCCTTCAATGAGACTACACAGGGGTCAGTGGGACAGATCAGTGACCCTTCAATGAGCCTACACAGGGGTCAGTGGAACAGATCAGTGACCCCACAATGAGACTACACCGGGGTCAGTGTGACAGATCCCCACAATGATCCTACACAGGGGTCAGTGGGACAGATCAGCAGCCCCCACAATGAGCCTACACAGGGATCAGTGGGACAGATCAGTGACCCCACAATGAGCCTACACAGGTGTAAGTGTGACAGATCAGTGACCCCACTATGAGCCTATACCGGGGTCATTGGAACAGGTCAGTGACCCCACAATGAGCCTACACCGGGGTCAGTGGGACAGATCAGTGATCCCACAATGAGCCTACACCGGGGTCAGTGGGACAGATCAGTGACCCTTCAATGAGCCTACACAGGGGTCAGTGGGACAGATCAGTGACCCTTCAATGAGCCTACACAGGGGTCAGTGGAACAGATCAGTGACCCCAAAATGAGCCTACACCGGGGTCAGTGGGACAGATCAGTGACCCCACAATGAACCTACACCGGGGTCAGTGGGACAGATCAGTGACCCTTCAATGAGCCTACACAGGGGTCAGTGGGACAGTTGGGCAACACGGTGGCATAGTGGTTAGCACTGGTGCCTCACAGCGCCAGAGACCCGGGTTCGAATCTGACCTCGGGTGACTGTCTGTGTGGAGTTTGCACATTCTCCCCGTGTCTGCGTGGGTTTCCTCCGGGTGCTCCGGTTTCCTCCCACAGTCCAAAAATGTGTGGGTTAGGTTGATTTGGCTATGATAAATTGACCCTTCGTGTTAGGGGGGATTAAATATGTGGGGTTATGGGGATAGGAGGGGATATGTTAGGGGGAATTAAATACGTGGGGTTACGGGGGTAGGGTGGGATATGTGTACTGTGGGGATTAAAGCAGGGACAGGGTACTGGATTTGGATGATCAGCCATGATCGTATTGAATGGCGGAGCAGGCTCGACGGGCCGAATGGCCTACTCCTGCTCCTAGATTCTATGTTTCTATGTTTATCAGTGACCGTTCAATGAGCCTACACAGGGGTCAGTGGAACAGATCAGTGACCCCACGATGAGCCTACACCGGGGTCATTGGGACAGATCCCCACAATGAGCCTACACAGGGGTCAGTGGGACAGATCAGCAGCCCCCACAATGAGCCTACACAGGGGTCAGTGGGACAGATCAGTGACCCCACAATGAGCCTACACAGGGGTCAGTGGGACAGATCACTGATCCCACAATGAGCCTACACCGGGGTCAGTAGGACAGATCAGCAGCCCCCACAATGAGCCTACACAGGGGTCAGTGGGACAGATCAGTGACCCCACAATGAGCCTACACCGGGGTCAGTGGGACAGATCAGCAGCCCCCAAAATGAGCCTACACAGAGGTCATTGGGACAGATCAGTGACGCCACAATGAGCCGACACAGGGGTCAGTGGGACAGATCTGTGACCCCACAATGAACCTACACAGGGGTCAGTGGGACAGATCAGTAACCCCACAATGAGCCTACAACGGGGTCAGTGGGACAGATCAGCAGCCCCCACAATGAGCCTACACAGGGGTCAGTGGGACAGATCAGTGACCCCACAATGAGCCTACACCGGGGTCAGTGGGACAGATCAGTGACCATTCAATGAGCCTACACAGGGGTCAGTGGGACAGATCTGTGACCCCACAATGAGCCTACACCGGGGTCAGTGGGACAGATCAGTGACCCCACAATGGGCCTACACGGGGGTCAGTGGGACAGATCAGTGACCCCACAATGAGCCTACACCGGGGTCAGTGGGACAGATCAGTGACCCCACAATGAGCCTACACAGGGTCAGTGGGACAGATCAGTGACACCACAATGAGCCTACACAGGGGTCAGTGGGACAGATCAGCAGCCCCCACAATGTGCCTACACCGGGGTCAGTGGGACAGATCAGTGACCCCACAATGAGCCTACACAGGGTCAGTGGGACAGATCAGTGACACCACAATGAGCCTACACAGGGGTCAGTGGGACAGATCAGCAGCCCCCACAATGTGCCTACACAGGGGTCAGTGGGACAGTTCAGTGACCCCACAATGAGCCGACACAGGGGTAAGTGTAACAGATCAGTGACCCCACTATGAGCCTATACCGGGGTCATTGGAACAGGTCAGTGACCCCACAATGAGCCTACACCGGGGTCAGTGGGACAAATCAGTGACCCCGTAATGAGCCGACACAGGGGTCAATGGAACAGATCAGTGACACCACAATGAGCCTACACCGGGGTCAGTGGAACAGGTCAGCAGCACCCACAATGTGCCTACACAGGGGTCAGTGGGACAGTTCAGTGACCCCACAATGAGCCTACACAGGTGTAAGTGTAACAGATCAGTGACCCCACTATGAGCCTATACCGGGGTCATTGGAACAGGTCAGTGACCCCACAATGAGCCTACACCGGGGTCAGTGGGACAGATCAGTGACCCCGTAATGAGCCGACACAGGGGTCAATGGAACAGATCAGTGACCCCACAATGAGCCTACACAGGGGTCAGTGGGAAAGATCAGCTGCCCCCACAATGAGCCTACACCGGGGTCAGTGGGACAGATTAGTGACCCCACAATGAGCCTACACAGGGGTCAGTGGGAAAGATCAGCTGCCCCCACAATGAGCCTACACGGGGGTCAGTGGGACAGATCAGTGACCCCACAATGAGCCTACACCGGGGTCAGTGGGACAGATCAGTGACCCCACAATGAGCCTACACCGGGGTCAGTGGAACAGATCAGTGAACCCGCAATGAGCCTACACCGGGGTCAGTGGAACAGATCAGTGACCCCACAATGAGCCTACACAGGGGTCAGTGGGACAGATCAGTGACCCCACAGTGAGCCTACACATGGGTCAGTGGGACAGATCAGTGACCCCACAATGAGCCTACACAGGGGTCAGTGTAACAGATCAGTGACCCCAAAATGGGTTGCCACCCGGGTCAGTGGAACAGATCAGTGACCCCCAAAATGGGTTTCCACCAGGGTCAGTGGAACAGGTCAGGGACCCCAAAATGGGTTTCCATCGGGATCAGTGGAACAGATCAGTGACCCCCCAGAATTGGACTCCACCGGGATCAAAGGGACGGAGCAGTGACCCGCAGAATGGGACTCCACTGGGATCAGAGGGACAGATCAGTGACCACCAGAATTGGCCTCCACCGGGATCAGAGGGACGGATCAGTCACCCCCAGAATTGGACTCCACCGGGATCAGAGGGACGGATCAGTCACCCCCAGAATTGGACTCCACCGGGATCAGAGGGACGGATCAGTGACCCACAGAATGGGACTCCACCGGGATCAGAGGGACGGATCAGTGACGCACAGAATGGGACTCCACCGGGATCAGAGGGACGGATCAGTGACCCCCAGAATGGGACTCCACCGGGGTCAGTGGGATGGTTCAGTGACCCCAAACTGGGACTCCACCGGGGTCAGTGGAACAGATCAGTGACCCCAAAATGGATCTCCACTGGGTGCTGTGGATCACAAGCAGCAGATTAGTAAACCACCATAATCTGTAACCTAATGGCCTGACACATCCCTCACTCCATTATCACCATCATGCCATGAAATCAAAAATAATAACAGAAGATACTGGAACCCCTCAGGTCAGGCAGCATCTGTGGAGAGAGAAATATGGCTTTAAGTTTTAGGTCGATGAAGTTTCATCAGAATTGACCCATTAGACCAATCGTAGTTCAGTGTGGAGGGACGTGCCGGTAGCAGAACCCGGCATAGCTTAGATTCAGATACACACAGGGCTATCTGCATGTTAAAGATGAAAAGCAGCAGTTTAGCACAGAGCTATGTGCTCCCACAACCAGGGGAATCAGAGCAAACCTCTGCAGATCAATCATATCCAGCCGAGATTGGTGGTGGACAGTCAGGTAACTAACAGAAGGAGGAGGCTACATAAACATCACCATCCTGAAAAACGGGGGACACCTGCACTGGACAGGAAGCAGGAAGTTCGATGTGACTGCCAGCATTTTCAGTCCAAGGTGCTGAATGGATGGGCCGAGTCAGTCCACCTGAGATCTCCGCCATCACAGAGACCAGAATCCAGCTAATGCGTTTCAGTCCACGTGATGTTAAGAAGCAGCTGAATGAACTGGACACAGCGCAGGTCGTTGATCCTGACAAGATCCCGGATGTAGTGCTGAAGACCTTCACACCAGAGTTCGCAGCTCCCTCTCCAGGCCGTTCGAGTTATTACACTTAGTTACAAGGACAGGTTGGAGAAGCTGGATTTGTTTCCAATAGAGCAAAGGAGGTTAAGGGTGATTTGATAGAGGTGGACAAAATTATGACGGGTTTGGATAGGCTAGACGGGGAAAGGCTGTTCCAACTAGTTGATGGCACAAGGACTAGGGGAGACAGATTTAAGGTTTTGCGCAAGAAATACAGGGGGGATGTGAGGGAAAACTTTTTTACGCAGCGAGTGATGAGGACCTGGACCTCGCTGCCGACGGAAGTGGTGGAAGCGGAGACACTCAATGTTTTCAAGGGGAGACTGGATCGGCACTTGAGGGAAATAAACTTGCAGGACTATGGGGTTAGAGCGGGGGAATGGGACTGACTGGATTTGTCTACAGAGAGTCGTCACGGACTCGATGGGCCGAATGGCCTCCACCTGTGCCGTTATGACTCAATGACTATGACTGACATCTACCAGACAAGCTGAAAAGAGGCGAGGTATATCCTATCCACAACAACGGCATAAATCTAACCCGGACAATTACCACCCTATCAGTTGTCTATTAATCATCAGTAAAGTGATTGAGGAGTTATAAGTAGTGCCGTAAAGTCGCATCTACTCACCAATACCCGGCTCACCGTTTGGGTTCTGCCAGACGCACCCGGATGCAAACCTCATCACAGCCTCGATACAGATATATTTTCAATGGGGGTCCAAGGGGGGAAATTTTCCATTGACTGAGGTCAAACCTGCTACAATGAAAGTGGCCATTGTTGTCATACCTCAGTGAAGTGTACGCAGAGTAGAGACCTCCAGCTGCCTCATCAATTAACTTCCGCCGTCATAAGGTCAGGAGTGGGTCCACTCACTGAAGATTCTGCCGTTTTTCAGCACCATTTACAACTCCTCTGATAGCAGGATCTGGACAAGATCCAGGCTTGGAATGATACGTGGCAGGTAACAAGCCAGCGTCATAAGTACCAGGTATATTGATCAACACAAAGATCATCCACCTCCGCTTGAATTTCACCGAGTCCACAAAAAACAAACACTTGGGGATCACTATTGACCGGAAGCTGAACTGGACCAGCCATATCAACACTGTGACTGCAAGAGCAGGGCAGAGGCAGCCCAGAGGCTGGGCAAAGGCTGGGCAGAGGCTGGGCAGGGGCTGGGCAGAGGCTGGGCAGAGGCTGGGCAGAGGATGGGCAAGAGGATGGGCAGAGGCAGGGCAGGGGCTGGACAGAGGCTGGGCAGCGGCTGGGCAGATGCTGGGCAGAGGCTGGGCAGAGGCTGGGCAAGAGGATGGGCAGAGGCTGGGCAGAGGCTGGGGAGGGGATGGGCAGGGGCTGGGCAGAGGCTGGGCAGAGGCTGGGCAGGGACTGGGCAGAGGCAGGTCAGAGGCAGGGCAGAGGCTGGGCAGAGGCTGGGCAGGGACTGGGCAGGGGCTTCGCAGAGGCTGGGCAGTGGCTGGGCAGGAACTGGGCAGAGGATGGACAGAGGCTGGGCAGGGGCTGAACAGAGGCTGGGCAGAGGCTGGACAGAGGCTGGGCAGGGGCTGGGCAGAGGCTGGGCAGAGGCTGGGCAGAGGCTGGACAGAGGCTGGACAGAGGCTGGGCAGGGACTGAGCAGAGGCTGGGCAGAGGATGGACAGGGGCTGGGCAGGGGCTGGGCAAGGACTGGGCAGAGGCTGGGCAGAGGCTGGGCAGAGGCTGGGCAGAGACTGGGCAGAGACTGGACAGAGGCTGGGCAGAGATTGGGCAGAGGCTGTTCAGAGACTGGGCAGGGGCGGGGCAGAGGCTGGACACTCTGTGACGAGTGACTCAACGCCTGATCCCCAAAGACTCTCATTTACCCAGAAGCCTCAGGTCAGAAATGTGATGTAATAATCACCACTCACGTGGTTGGTGCATCTACATCAACACACAGGAAGCTCAACACCATCCATGTCAGAGCAGTTTGTGTGATCGATGTCCGTGTTATACTGGACTCATTATCCACCCCCTCCAGCACTGCGGGCGCAGTAAGGGTGACGACACCTCAAAGTACTTCATTGGCTGTAAAACGCTTTGGATCGTCCTGAGGTCGTGAAGGGCGCTTAATAAATGCAGTTATTCTTTCATTAACTTTGCTCTACAGAATGCACTGCCTCACTCACCAAGTTACTTTGACAGCACCTCCCTCCCCTGTGACCTTGAGAGCGAGAAGGAGAAGAGCAGTAATGTCTTGAGAACCATCAGTTCCAACAGTCTATATCAACAACTTAGGTCAGAGACCGAGTGTAATGTGTTCAAGTTTGCTGATGGTACAAAGCTAGGTGGGAAAGTAAGCTGTGAGGAGGACACAAAAAGCCTGCAAAGGGATATAGACAGGATAAGTGAGTGGGCAAGAAGGTGGCAGATGAAGTATCATATCGGAAAATATGGGGGTATTCACATTGGTAGGAAGAATAGAAAATCATTTTATTTTAAATGTTGGGAAACCTTTAAATGTTGGTGTTCAGGGAGATTTAGGTGCCCTCGTACAGGAAACTCAGAAAGTTAGGGTGCAGGTACAGCAAGCAATTAGGAAGGCAATTGGCATGTTGAAAGGGGTTGGAGTACAAGCGTAAGGAAGTGTCGATACAAATGTACGGGGCTTTGGAGATATAGGGATCGGGCGAGAAAGTGAGGTTGTGGTCGAAGATCAGTCACGATCTTATTTAACGAGGGAGCAGGCTCGGGGGGCCCTATGGGCGACTCCTGATCCTTTTTATCTTGTTCTTATATTCTAACACGCCATCCTTACTTGGACATGTATATCATTCCCTTCATCAGTGCTCAGTCAGAAGACCCAGCAACAGCTTTTCAGGTCACCTCGGGATGGACAATAAATGGAACCCTGCCGGGGACAACAATGACAAAAGAAAAAATCTCAACAAAATAATTCAATAGGGGTGGAATTGTGAACCGCAATTGTTAATTGCTTGAGTCTGTGTCCAGGGAGGGGAATGGAGTCTGTGTCCAGGGTTGGGAATGGAATCTGTGTCCAGGGAGGGGAATGGAGCCTGTGTCCAGGAGGGGAATGATGTCTGTGTCCAGGGAGGGGAATGGCGTTTGAGTCTAGGCAGGGAAATGGAGTCTGTGTCCAGGAGGGGAATGATGTCTGTGTCCAGGGAGGGGAATGCAGTCTGTGTCCAGGGAGGGCAATGGAGTCTGTGCCCAGGGAGGGGAACGGAGTTTGTGTCCAGGGAGGGAAATGGAGTCTGTGTCCAGGGAGGGGAATGGAGTCTGTGTCCAGGGAGGGGAATGGAGTCTATGTCCAGGGAGGGGAATGGAGTCTTTGTCCAGGAAAGGGAATGGAGACTGTGTCCAGGGAGGGGAATGGAGTCTGTGTCCAGGGAGGGGAATGGAGTCTGTGTCCAGGGAGAGGAATGGAGTCTGTGTCCAGGGAGAGGAATAGAGTCTGTGTCCAGGGAGAGGAATGGAGTCTGTGTGCAGGGAGGGAAACGGGAACTGTGTCCAGGGAGGGGAGTGGAGCCTGTGTCCGGGGAGGGGAATGATGTATGTGTCCAGAGAGGGGAATGCAGTCTGTGTCCAGGAGGGGAATGATGTCTGTGTCCAGAGAGGTCAATGGAGTCTGTGTCCAGGGAGGGGAATGGAGTTTGTGTCCAGGGAGGTAAATGGAGTCTTTGTCCAGGGAGGGGAATGGAGGCTGTGTCCTAGGTGGGGAATGGAGTCTGTGTTCAGGGAGGGGAATGGAGTCTGTGTCCAGGGTGGGGAACGGAGTCAGTGTCCAGCGAGGGCAATGAAGTCTGTGTCCAGGGAGGGGAATGTAGTCTGTGTCCAGGAAGGGGAATAGAGTCTGTTTCCAGGGAGGGGAATGGAGTCTGTGTCCAGGGAGGGTAATGGATTCTGTGTCCAGGGAGGGGAATGGAGTCTGTGTCCAGAGTTGGTAATGGAATCTGTGTCCAGGGAGGGGAATGGAGCCTGTGTCCAGGAGGGGAATGATGTCTGTGTCCAGGGAGGGGAATGGATGTTGATTCTAGGGAGGGAAATGGAGTCTGTGTCCAGAGGGGATGATGTATGTGTCCAGGGAGGGGAATGGAGTCTGTGCCCAGGGAAGGGAATGGAGTCTGTGTCCAGGGAGGGGAATGCAGTCTGTGTCCAGGGAGGGCAATGGAGTCTGTGCCCAGGGAGGGGAATGGAGTCTGTGTCCAGGAAGGGGAATGGAGTCTGTGCCCAGGGAGGGGAACGGAGTTTGTGTCCAGGGAGGGAAATGGAGTCTGTGTCCAGGGAGGGGAATTGAGTCTGTGTCCAGGGAGGAGAACGGAATCTGTGTCCAGGGAGGGGAATGGAGCCTGTGTCCAGGGAGGGGAATGATGTCTGTGTCCAGGGAGGGGAATGGAGTCTGTGTCCAGGAGGGGAATGATGTCTGTGTCCAGAGAGGTCAATGGAGTCTGTGTCGATGGAGAGGAATGGAGTCTGTGTCCAGGGAGGGGAATGGAGTCTGTGTCCAGGGAGGGAAATGGAGTCTGTGTCCAGGGAGGGGAACGGAGTTTGTGTCGATGGAGAGGAATGGAGTCTGTCTCCAGGGAGGGGAATGGAGTCTGTGTCCAGGGAGGGCAATGGAGTCTGTGTCCAGGGAGAGGAATGGAGTCTCTGTCCAGGGAGGGGAATGGAGTCTGTGTCCAGGAGGGGAATGGAGTCTGTGTCCAGGGAGGGGAACTGAATCTGTGGCCAGGGAGGGGAATGGAGCCTGTGTCCAGGGGCGGGGGGCGGTATGATGTCTGTGTCCAGGGAGGGGAATGCAGTCTGTGTCCAGGAGGGGAATAATGTCTGTGTCCAGAGAGGTCAATGGAGTCTGTGTCCAGGGAGGGGAACGGAGTTTGTGTCCAGGGAGGTAAATGGAGTCTGTGTCCAGGGAGGGGAATGGAGTCTATGTCCAGGGAGGGGAATGGAGTCTGTGTCCAGGGAAGGGAATGATGTCTGTGTCCAGGGAGGGGAATGGAGTCTGTGTCCAGGGAGGGGAATGATGTCTGTGTCCAGGGTTGGGAATGGAGTCTGTGGAAGGGAGGTGAATGGAATTTGTGTCCAGAGAGGAAAATGGCGTCTGTGTCCAGGGAGGAGAATTGGTGTCTGTGTCCAGGGAGGAGAATGCAATCTGTGTCCAGGGAGGGGAATTGGTGTCTGTGTTGTGGGCGCGGAGTTCGTGGCGATGGCCGAAGACGATGACTTCAATTGTGTGCTGAAAATGTAATCAATAATTGAATTACTTGTAGTTATCAGAACCTTCATATCCAAAGTATTTAATCCATACATTATAAATGTCTTAGAGGAGAACTTTCCGAGTACCTTACAAATAACCTTTAAAGAACAGACTGTCGCTTTAAATAGACTGATAATATGACCCACATTGTAAGATGTCACGGTGGAGTTTCAGAAAGTGTCTGCACACAGCTGGAGCCGTGTTAACCTGCTGCCTTTCACCTGCTGTGAGAACTGAACAGATCAACAATGGTAGAGGGATCCTGAGACTGGAAATATCTAAACATTTCACTATTCCATCGGCTGAAAACATTTCCACCAACAGGAGATGTTGGACAGTCCGTGCGGACCTCACCGAGATCTCCTGAACTGTGGCTGAACAATGGAAATAAATAAGCTCAAACACAACTGAATAGACATGTTACTGGAACATATATTACAGTTTAAATCCTGTCCTGACCATCTGGAATCAGTGACCGTGAGGCAGAGCCGGAGACGGTGGAAAGTAAGACAGCTGCCTGGAGCTGAATCATTAGTGGATATTGTCCCATATTTCAGTGTATTTGTGATCTATCTGTCAGCGCTGGTTTCCACAGATCAGTGTCATTAGCCATATCCAGCGGACCTTAGAACTCCTATTACCCCTGAACACATATTTCTGATCCGATACCAGGGTTCAGTGCAGAGAGCAGACTGCAAGCTGTTCAATAAAGAGAATCGATCACTGACATTTCTTGTCTAAAACATTTAAATAACATTCACATACTATAAAAGAATATCAGTGGAAGCAAGTTGTGAAAAGTACAAACTGTTAATTGAACAGGGAGCAGTGAATCGGCAACTGATCAAATATTACTTGACAGAAACACGGTGCATTACCAGACACAGAACAAGAGGATTAAATTGAATACAATTAATACCGGGTCTAAAGGACAAGGACAGTAAATACTTTGAGGCATTGCTTACAAGATTAATTGCTGAAATAATGACTCACTGGGAACGCCAAAAGCAGCGAGGAGCGGATAGTAAATCCTTTGCACATCGAAAAAGGTCCAACGTATCCAGAGTTCAGGTGGAATCTCCCAGAAAATGTCACCCATTGTCTGTGCAATCCAATGGTCGCTGTTTGTATTGGAGACCACACTCAGTCAAACACTGATGGACACACTGAAAACTGTCCATATTTATAGCCTGAGGGAACTCTCCAGTGAGATAATTAAACTACACACTGACTGACATTAATTACAGTTACAGAACAAACAGGATGACATAATCCTTTCGCTCCATTACTTTCTATTGCACAATATATTAAAAGCAACGTGGCATTCATACCAAGTGAATTCAACCAAATTCAAGAACTGTACTGTCAGCACAATTGTTAAACAAAAAGGAATATTGAATTCCGCAGCCTCACAGCATGAATGTGAAGTGAGCGTCAATTACACAGATGCGATTATTTCTGTGATGTAATGTCACCTGTAATTTCAGAATTTCAATTCAATTCTTACGGTGAACTTAACACAAGTACAAAAGACAAAATGGATGGAGAAAGGCAGATCATGTAAGGGTCGGTAAGGATACATGGGGGCTGATAATAAAATGGCCAGTAAGGATACATGGGGACAGATAATACAATGGTCAGCAAGGATACATGGTGACAGATAATAAAATGATCAGTAAGGATACATGGGGAATGAAAATACAATGAACAGTGATGATACATTGGGACAGATAATACAATGGTCAGCAAGGAAACATGGGGACTGATAATACAATAGTCAGTAAGGATACAGGGGGACTGATAATACAATGGTCAGTAAGGACACATGGGGACTGTTAATACAATGGTCAGAAAGGATACATCTGGACTGGAAATACAATGATCAGTAAGAATACAAGGGGACTGATAATACAATGGTCAGTAAGGATACATGGGGGCTGATAATACAATGGAAATAAGGATACATGGGGACTGATAATACATTGGTCAGTCAGAATACATGGGGGCAGATAAAACAATGGTCAGTAATGATTCATGGGAGCTGATAATAGAATGGTCAGTTAGGATACAGAGGGACTGAAAATACAATAGTCAGTAAGGATAGATGTGGAGTGATAATACCATGTTCAGTAAGGATACATGGGGACAGATAATACAATGCTCAGTAAGGATACATGTGGACTGATAATATAATGGTCAGTAAGGATACATGAGGACAGATAATTCAATGGTCAGCAACGATTTAGGAGGACTGATAATACAATTATCAGTAAGGATACATGGTGACTGATGATACACAAGATCAATAACGATATAGGAGGACTGATAATACAAAGGTCAGCAACGATTGAGGAGGACTGATAATGCAATGGTCAGTAATGATACATGGGGACAGATAATAAAATGGTCAGTAATGATACATGGGGACTGATAATACAATGTTCAGTAAGGATACATGGGGACAGGTAATGCAATGGTCAGTAAGGATACACGGGGAATAAAAATAAAATGGACAGTGATGATACATGGGGACAGGTAATAAAATGGTCAGCAAGGATACATGGGGACTGAAAATGCAAATGTCAGTAAGGATACATGGGGACTGATAATACAATGATCAGTAAGGATACATGGGGAATGAAAATACAATGAACAGTGGTGATACATGGGACAGATAATACAGTGTTCAACAAGGATACATGGGGTCTGATAATACATTGGTCTGTAAGGATACATGGGGTTGATGATACAAAAGGTCAGGAACGATATAGGAGGACAGATAATACAATGATCAGTAACGATACATGGGGACAGATAATACAATGGTCAGTAAGGATACATGGAACTGATAATACAATGGTCAGTAAGGATACATGGGGACAGGTAATACAATGATCAGTAAGGATACATTGGAACTAATAATACAATGGTCAGTAAGGATACATGGGGACAGATAATACAATCGACAGTAAGGATACATGGTGACAGATAATAAAATGATCAGTAAGGATACATGGGGAATGAAAATACAATGAACAGTGATGATACATGGGGACAGATAATACAATGGTCAGCAAGGAAACATGGGGACTGATAATACAATAGTCAGTAAGGATACAGGGGGACTGATAATACAATGGTCAGTAAGGACACATGGGGACTGTTAATACAATGGTCAGAAAGGATACATCTGGACTGGAAGTACAATGATCAGTAAGAATACAAGGGGACTGATAATACAATGGTCAGTAAGGATACATGGGGGCTGATAATACAATGGAAACAAGGATACATGGGGACTGATAATACATTGGTCAGTCAGAATACATGGGGGCAGATAAAACAATGGTCAGTAAGGATACATGGGGACAGATAATACAATGGTCAGCAAGGATACATGGTGACAGATAATAAAATGATCAGTAAGGATACATGGGGAATGAAAATACAATGAACAGCGATGATACATTGGGACAGATAATACAATGGTCAGCAAGGAAACATGGGGACTGATAATACAATAGTCAGTAAGGATACAGGGGGACTGATAATACAATGGTCAGTAAGGACACATGGGGACTGTTAATACAATGGTCAGAAAGGATACATCTGGACTGGAAATACAATGATCAGTAAGAATACAAGGGGACTGATAATACAATGGTCAGTAAGGATACATGGGGGCTGATAATACAATGGAAATAAGGATACATGGGGACTGATAATACATTGGTCAGTCAGAATACATGGGGGCAGATAAAACAATGGTCAGTAATGATTCATGGGAGCTGATAATAGAATGGTCAGTTAGGATACAGAGGGACTGAAAATACAATAGTCAGTAAGGATAGATGTGGAGTGATAATACCATGTTCAGTAAGGATACATGGGGACAGATAATACAATGCTCAGTAAGGATACATGTGGACTGATAATATAATGGTCAGTAAGGATACATGAGGACAGATAATTCAATGGTCAGCAACGATTTAGGAGGACTGATAATACAATTATCAGTAAGGATACATGGTGACTGATGATACACAAGATCAATAACGATATAGGAGGACTGATAATACAAAGGTCAGCAACGATTGAGGAGGACTGATAATGCAATGGTCAGTAATGATACATGGGGACAGATAATAAAATGGTCAGTAATGATACATGGGGACTGATAATACAATGTTCAGTAAGGATACATGGGGACAGGTAATGCAATGGTCAGTAAGGATACACGGGGAATAAAAATAAAATGGACAGTGATGATACATGGGGACAGGTAATAAAATGGTCAGCAAGGATACATGGGGACTGAAAATGCAAATGTCAGTAAGGATACATGGGGACTGATAATACAATGATCAGTAAGGATACATGGGGAATGAAAATACAATGAACAGTGGTGATACATGGGACAGATAATACAGTGTTCAACAAGGATACATGGGGTCTGATAATACATTGGTCTGTAAGGATACATGGGGTTGATGATACAAAAGGTCAGGAACGATATAGGAGGACAGATAATACAATGATCAGTAACGATACATGGGGACAGATAATACAATGGTCAGTAAGGATACATGGAACTGATAATACAATGGTCAGTAAGGATACATGGGGACAGGTAATACAATGATCAGTAAGGATACATTGGAACTAATAATACAATGGTCAGTAAGGATACATGGGGACAGATAATACAATCGACAGTAAGGATACATGGTGACAGATAATAAAATGATCAGTAAGGATACATGGGGAATGAAAATACAATGAACAGTGATGATACATGGGGACAGATAATACAATGGTCAGCAAGGAAACATGGGGACTGGTAATACAATAGTCAGTAAGGATACAGGGGGACTGATAATACAATGGTCAGTAAGGACACATGGGGACTGTTAATACAATGGTCAGAAAGGATACATCTGGACTGGAAGTACAATGATCAGTAAGAATACAAGGGGACTGATAATACAATGGTCAGTAAGGATACATGGGGGCTGATAATACAATGGAAACAAGGATACATGGGGACTGATAATACATTGGTCAGTCAGAATACATGGGGGCAGATAAAACAATGGTCAGTAAGGATACATGGGGACAGATAATACAATGCTCAGTAAGGATACATGGGGATTGATAATACATTGGTCAGTAATGATACATGGGGACAGATAATACAATGGTCAGTAAGGATTCATGGGGACACATAATACAATGGTCAGTAAGGATAGATGGGGACTGTTAATACAATCGTCAGCGTGCATTCAGCGGGACTGATAATACAATGGTCATTAAGGATACATGGGGACTGATAATACCACGGTCAGTAAGGATACATGGGGACAGATAACACAATGTTCAGCAAGGATACATGTGGGCTGATAATGCAATGATCAGTAAGGATACATGGGGACTGATAATTAATTGATCAGCAAGGAGACATGGGGACTGATAATTCATTGATCAGCAAGGATACATGGGGACTGATAATTCATTGGTCAGTAAGGATACATGGGGGCAGATAATACAATGGTCAGCAACGATACATGGAGGCTGATAATCCAATGGTCAATAAGGATACATGCGGAATGAAAATACAATGAACAGTGGTGATACATGGGACAGATAATACAATGTTCAACAAGGATACATGGGGACTGATAATACATTGGTCAGTAAGGATACATGGGGACTGATGATACAAAAGGTCAGGAATGATACATGTGGGCTGATAATACAATGGTCAGTAAGGATACATTGGGACTGATGATACGATGGTCAGTAAGGATACATGGGGACTGATATTACAATGTCAGTAAGGGTATATGGGGACTGATAATACAATGTTCAGTAAGGATACATGGGGACTGAAAATACAATTGTCTGTAAGGATACATGGGGAATGATAATACATTGGTCAGTAAGGATAAATGGGGACTGATAATACAAAGGTCAGTAACGATATAGGAGGACTGATAATACTATGGTCAGTAAGTATACATGGGTTGAACGAAAATACAATGATCAGTCAGGATACATGGGGACTGATAATACGATGGTCAGTAAGGATACATTAGGAGTGACAAAACAATAGTCAGTAATGACACATGGGGACTGATAATACAATGGACAGTAAGGATACATGGGACTGATAATACAATGGTCAGTAAGGCTAAATGGGGATTGATAATACAATGGTAATAAGGATACATGGGGACTTACAATACAATGGTCAGGAAGAATACTGGTGGACTGAAAATGCAATGGTCAGTAATGATACATGGGGACTGTTAATACAATGGTCAATATGTAAACATGGTGACTGATAATACAATTGTCAGTAAGGATATATGGGAACTGATAATACAATGATTAGTAAGGACACATGGGGACTGATAATACAATGGTCAGTAAAGATACATGGGGATTGATAATACAGTGGTCAGTAAGGATACATGGGGACCTATAATACAATGATCAGTAAGGACACAAGGACTGATAATACAATGATCAATAAGGATACAGGTGGCCAGATAATGCAATGGTCAGTAAGGATACATGTTGGCTGATTATACAATCGTCAGTAAGGATGCATGGTGTCTGATAATACAATGATCAATATGGATACATGGGGACTGATAATACATTGGTCAGTAAGGAAACATTGGGGTTAATAATACAATGGTCAATAAGAATAAAATGGCACTGATAATACAATAGTCAGTAAGAATACATGGGGACGGATAATTCAATGGTCAGTAACGTTACCTGGGGACTGATAATACTATGGTCAGTAAGGATTCCTGTGAACTGGAAATACAATGATCAGTAAGGACACATGGGACTGATAATACAGTGGTCAGTAAGGAAATATTGGGATAAATAATGCAATGGTCAATAAGTATACATGGGGAATGATAATACAATAGTCAGTTAGGATACCTGAGGGCTGGTCATGCAATGGTCTGTAAGGATACATGGGACTGATAATACAATGGCCAGCTAGGATACCTGAGGACTGATAATACAATGGTCTGTAAGGATTCATGGGGACTGATAATACAATGGTCAGTTAGGATACCTGAGGGCTGATAATACAATGGTCAGTAAGGATACATGGGGACTGATAATAAAATGGTCAGTAAGGATACATGGAGACTGATAATACAATGGTCCGTGAGAATACATGGGGACTGATAATACAATATTCAGAAAGGATACATGGGGACTGATAATACAATGGTCTGTAAGGATACATGGGGACTGATAATGCAGTAGTCAGTTAGGATACCTGAGGGCTGATAATACAATGGTCAGTAAGGATACATGGGGACTGGTAATGCAGTGGTCAGTTAGGATACCTGAGGGCTGATAATACAATGGTCAGTAAGGATACATGGGGACTGATAATTCAATGATCAGTAAGGACACATGGGGACTGATAATACAATGATCACTTAGGATACATGCGGATTGACAACACAATGTTTTGTAAAGACACATGGGGACAGATAATACAATCGTCAGTAAGGTTAATTAGGAACTGTTAATGCAATGGCCAGTAAGAATACATGCGAACTGATAATACAATGGTCAGTAAGGACACATGGTGTCTGATAATACAATGGTCAGTAAGGAAACATTGAGACAAATAATACAATGTCCAATAAGTGTACATGGGGACTGATAATACAATATTCAGTAAGGCAACACGTAGACTGATAATACAATGGTCTGTAAGTATACAAAGGGACTGACAATACAATGTTCAGAAAGGATACAGGAGGACTGATAATAGAATGGACAGTAATGATACATGGGGACTGATAATACAATGATCAGTAAGGATATATGCGGATTGACAATACAATGGTCTGTAAGGACACATGGGGACTGATAATGCAATCGTCTTTAAGGTTAATTCGGGACTGTTAATACAATGATCAGTAAGGATACATGTTGGCTGATAATACAGTGGTCAGTAAAGATACGTGGGGTCTGATAATACAATGATCAGTAAGGATACATGGGGACTGATAACACAATGGTCAGGAAGGATACATGGTGGTGGATAATACAATGGTCAGTAAAGAAACATGGGGACTGATAATACAATTTTCAGCAAGAATACATGGGGACCGATAATACAATGGTCAGTAAAGATACATGGGGACTGATAATAAGAACATAATAACATAAGAACATAAGAAATAGGAGCAGGAGTAGACCAATCGGCCCCTCGAGCCTGCTCCGCCATTCAATGAGATCATGGCTGATCTGATCCAACCTCAACTCTAAAGAACACATGAAGCAGGAGCAGGACCAGGCCACTCGGCCCCTGGGCCCGCTCCGCCACCCACAGGGCCTTGACCGATCCGAACTCAAACTCATGTCCAATTTCGAGCCCGCTCCCCGTAACCCCTGATTCCCTTTACTTCTCGGAAACGGTCTATTTCTGTTTTAAATTTATTTAATGAAGTAGCTTCCACAGCTTCCTGGGGTAGCAAATTCCACAGACCCACTACCCTCTGAGTGAAAAAGTTTCTCCTCATCTCAGTTTTGAAACAGGAGCCCCTTATTCTAAGATTATGTCCCCTAGTTCTAGTTTCACCCATCATTGGGAACATCCTCACCGCGTCCACCCGATCAAGCCCCTTCACAATCTTATATGTTTCAATAAGATCGCCTCTCATTCTTCTGAACTCCAATGAGTAGAGTCCCAATCTACTCAACCTCTCCTCGTATGTCCACCCCCTCATCCCCGGAATTAACCGAGTGAACCTTCTTTGTACTGCCTCGAGAGCAAGTATGTCTTTTCTTAAGTATGGACACCAAAACTGTATGCAGTACTCCAGGTGCAGTCTCACCAATACCCTATACAACTGCAGCAATACCTCCCTGTTTTTATAATCTATCCACCTAGCAATAAAAGCCAACATTCCATTGGCTTTCTTGATCACCTGCTGCACCTGCATACTAACTTTTTGATTTTCTTGCACCAGGACCCCCAGATCCCTTTCTACTGCAGTACTTTCCAGTTTCTCGCCATTAAGATAATAACTTGCTCTCTGATTTTTCCTGCCAAAGTGCATAACCTCACATTTTCCAATATTGTATTGCATCTGCCAAATCTCTGCCCACTCACCCAGCCTGTCTATATCCCCTTGTAGGTTTTTTATGTCCTCCTCACTCTCTACTTTCCCTCCCATCTTTGTATCATCTGCAAACTTTGATATGTTACACTCGGTCCCCTCCTCCAAATCGTTAATATAGATTGTAAAGAGTTGGTGACCCAGCACCGACCCCTGCGGAACACCACTGGCTAATGGTTGCCAGTCCAAGAATGAACCATTTATCCCAACTCTCTGTTTCCTGTTAGATAACCAATCCTCCACCCATGCCAGAATATTACCCCCAATCCAGTGATTTTTTATCTTGAGTAATAATCTTTTATGTGGCACCTTGTCGAATGTCTTCTGGAAGTCTAAATACACTACATCTACTGGTTCCCCTTTATCCACCCTGTACGTTATGTCCTCAAAGAACTCGAGCAAATTTGTCAGACATGACTTCCCCTTCATAAAGCCATGCTGACTATGTCCTATTAAATTATGTTTATCTAAATGCTCCGTTACTGTCTCCTTAATAATAGACTCCAAAATTTTACCCACCACAATGCAATGATCAGTAAGGATACATGTGGATTGACAATAGAATGGTCAGTACGGACACATGGGGACTGATAATACAATGGTCAGTACGGACACATGGGGACTGATAATACAGTGGTCAGTAAGGAAATATTGGGATAAATAATGCAATGGTCAATAAGTATACATGGGGACTGATAATACAATAATCAGTAAGAATACATGGCGACTGATAATACAATGGTCAGTTAGGATACCTGGGTGCTGATAATACAATGGTCTGTAAGGATACATGGGGACTGATAATACAATGGTCACTAAGGATACATGGTGGTGGATAATACAATGATCAGTACAGATACATGGGGACTGATAATACAATGATCATTAAGGATACATGCGGATTGACAATGCAATGGTCAGTAAGGACACATGGGGACAGATAATGCAATGTTCAGTAAGGTTAATTAGGGACTGTTAATGCAATGGCCAGTAAGAATACTTGCGGACTGATAATACAATGGTCAGTAAGGATACTGGTGTACTGATAATACAATGGTCGGTAAGGATACATGGGGACTGATAACGCAATGGTCAGTAAGGAAACATTGGGACAGATAATACAATGGCCATTAAGTGTACATGGGGACTGATAATACAATATTCAGTAAGAATACGTGGGGACTGATAATACAATGGTCAGTATGGATACTTGGGGGCTGATAATACAAAGGTCTGTAAGTATACAAAAGGTCTGATAATACAATGGTTACAGATAATACAATGTTCAGTAAACTTACATGGGGATTAAAATTCAATGGTAGGTAAGGATACATGGGGACAGATAATACAATGGTCAGTAATTGTACACGTGGACTGATAATACAATGGTCAGTAAGGACACAGGGGGACTGAGAATACAATAGTCAGTAAGTGTACATGGGTGGGGATAATACTATGGTCAGTAAGGAAACATGGGGATTGATAATACAATCGTCAGTAAGGATACATTGTGGCTGATAATACAGTGATCAGTAAGGATACCTGGGGACTGATAATATAATGGACAGTAAGGAAACAAGGGGACTGATAATCCAATGGTCATTAAGGATACATGGGGGAATGAAAATTCAATGATCAGTAAGGATACATTGGGACTGATAAGAGAATGGTCAGTAAGGGTACATGGGGACTGCAAATACAAAGATCAGCAAGGATACATGGGGACTGATAATAAAATGCTCAGTATGGATACATTGCGACTCATAATCCAATGGTTAGTAAGGATACATGAGGACTGATAATGCAATGGTCAGTAATGATAAATGTGGACTGTTAATACGGTCGTCAGTAAGGATACATAGGGACTGATAATACAATAATCAGTAAGGATAAATGGAGACATTTAATACAAAGGTCACTAAGGATACATGGGGAATGAAAATACAATGATCAGTAATGATACATGGCGACAGATAATCCGAAGGTCAGTAAAGATCCATGGGGACAAATAATGCAATAATCAGTAAGGATTCGTGGGGACTGACAATACAAATGTCAGTAAGGATACATGAGGTCTAATAATCCAATGATCAGTAATGATACATGGGGACAGATAATACAATGTTCGGTAAGGATACATGGGGACTGATAATACAATAGTCAGTAAGGATGCATGGGGACTGATAATACGATGGTCAGTAAGGATACATGGGGACTGATAATACAATGGTCAGTAAGGATGCATGGGGACTGATAATACAATGGTCAGTAAGGATACATGGGGGCTGATAATATAATGGTCAGTAAGGATACATGCGGACTGATAATACAATGGTCGTTAAGGATACATGGGGACTGATAATACAATAGTCATTAAGGATAAATGGGGACTGGTAATACGATGGTGAGTAAGGATACATGCGGGCTGATAACACAATAGTCATTAAGGATACATGGGGACTGGTAATACGATGGTGAGTAAGGATACATGCGGGCTGATAACACAATAGTCAGTAAGGATACATGGGGACTGGTAATACAATGGTCAGGAAGGATACATGGGGACTGGTAATACAATGGTCAGTAAGGATTCATGGGGGAATTAAGTACAATGTTCAGTAAGGGTACATGGTGACTGATAAGGCAATAGTCAGTAAGGATATATGAGGACTGAAAACACAATGATCTTTAAGGATACAATGGGACAGATAATACAATTATCAGTATGGATCAATGGGGAATGAAAATGCAATGATCAGTAAGGATACATGGGGATAGATAATTCAATGGCCAGTAAGGATACATTTGAACTGATAAGACAATAATCAATAAGGATACATTGATGGGATAATTACTAGTCCTAGCCCTTTTCGGGCCACCCCGGATCAGGCGTATTCCCCAGACGTTCACCTTCAACTAAAGTTAGAGATAGCCGAATAGTATAAGACGTTTAATTGGGTCTAAAGTTTCAGACTATCTCTCCCTAAAGGAAAGGAACGACTTGAAGATGTTACCGTCCTCCAGATAACACTTTTAATATGTTTAACTAGACTGTAACCTTTCGGACATTATGATGGTCCGGAAAAGCCCCCAGAATTCTGCAACTCCTCACAAAAGTGTGTACAGAGATTGAGTTCGAGAGTTTGATACAGAAATACTCTGTGAGACAATTCTAAGAATATATAGATTTATTAAATAACCGACATGCAGCTAACAATTGGTGATTCAATCGCAAATCTAACAGTTTAAAATACAAATAACTTACAATTCCATTCAGAGATCCTTATTCTCAAATCTTAACTTCGTTACAATTCCACACTTCTTCTTATTTTTAATCCAGAATATCCACCAAAATCAAATAAAAGTACCTTTTGATCCACGAGACACAAAGAGTTAAAAACTTACAGAGCTTGCCTCTGAAGTTGAGAATCGCCTGCCCCTTACAGCGACTTCTGACTTTCTATCTGAAAGCTCTATATTTTATACTCTTTTTGCAGTGGTATATTCTTTGAAGTTTTCTGCTGATGTAAGCTAATTATCTCTAGTCATCTTTCTGTTGACTTCTTTCTATTCTTACTGTCAATTCAGCTGCTAACTTGCAAAATCCTGTCTCTACCTTTAGGTGTTCAAAACCTATCATAAAAAGTGGTTATAACAGATGTATCTATTTGATACCATTCTTACGAGGTATTCTATTGAATTCTTAAATCAGTTTAGCTGCTTATATTACAGACTTCGTGTCTCTGTGCGTTCCAAGTTCAACACATAAACAATGTGATTGCTTGGTGCATCTATTGATGTCATATTTACAAAGACTTCTGTTTGTACCTTTTTCAATATGTAAATCAAAAACACTTCAATCGAGAACTTGATTGGTTCCCCAGCCATCTTAGTTGGTAATATTACAAACTTATGTTGCCTGTTTTTCATATGATGTTACTTTTACAAAGACACATGGTTTTTTAACCTGCTGTGTCTCTGTTCGAAATGTTAGTTTATAACACTTTAAACTGGGTATAGCTATTGTATTGGTTCCAAACTGCAGAGTATCGGGAACCTCCAACGTGCCGTTTCAATGATGCCATTGTTTCAGTATTTACAACCAAATCCCGTTTCAAAAACTTGCATGGTGTTTACAGCTTTGTGACTCATCTTATCTCAGAAGCCTGTATTTACAGCTTTGTGTCAATGAGGCTTTTAGATTTGTAAACCCAGTTTACCATATTTTAATAAAGCAGAATTCTGTTCATAGGATGGTGTATTTTTCTGAAATATGGCTATTCCTTTACAACATGGGGACAATAGTTATTAAAATATGACAAACTGGGTTTAAAAATCTAAAAGCCTCAATGACACAAAACTGTAAATACAGGCTTCTGAGATAAGATGAGTCACAAAGCTGTAAACTTCATACAAGCTTTTGAAATGGGAACTGGTTGTAAATACTGAAACAATGGCCTCGTTGAAACGGGTGGTTGGAGGTTCCCGATAGTCTGCAGTTTCGAACCAATACAATAGCTATACCCAGTTTAAAGTGTTATAAACCAACACTTCGAACAGAAACACAGAACATTAAATACAAAGGTCAGTAAGGTTACATGGGGATTGGCAATGAAATGATCAGTAAGGACACATGGGGACTGATAATACAATGGTCAGTAAGGATACATGGGGGCTGATAATACAATATTCAGTAAGGATACTTGGGGAATGAATCTATAATGATCTGTAAGGATACAGGAGCACACATAATACAATGGTCAGTAAGGATATATGGGGACTGTTATAGCAAAGGTCAGTAAGGGTACATGGGGATTGACAATACAATGCTCAGTAAGGACGTATGGAGACTGATAATACAATAGTCAGTAAAGGATACATGGGGACTTTTAATACAAAAGTTAGTAAGGACACATGGGGACTGATAACACAATGGTCAATAAGGATGCGTGGGGACTGATAATGCAATGATCAGTAAAGATAAATGGGGTTTGATAATAAAATGGTCAGTAAGGATACATGTGGACAGATAATACAATGGTCAGTAAGTGTACATGGGGACTGATAATACAATGATCAGTAAGGAAACATGGGGAAAGATAATACAATGGTCAGTAAGGATACATGGGGACTGATAATAAAATGGTCAGTAAGGATACATGAGGGCTGATAATACAATGGTCAGTAAAGATACGTGGGGACTGAAAATACAATGGCCAGTAATGGTACATCGGGACTGAAAATACAATGGCCAGTAAGGATACATGGGGCTGATAAATCAATGATCAGTAAGGATACATGGAGACTGAAAATACAATGTCCAGTAATGGTACATGGGGACTGAAAGTACAATGGTCAGTAAGGATACATGGGGACTGATAATACAATGGTCAGGAAGGATACATGGTGATAGGTTAACCTGTAGGTTTGGATAAACGTTAATATGTATTGTAGTTGCTTTAGAAGCTATGCTATTTAAATGTAACTGTAACTACAAGGTATGATGAGAAGCTTGTTCAAAATCAGACCAAAGCGTAGTGTCAGCATTTAACAGTAGAAGTTGTTGTAATAAAGTTTCTCCACGAAACCTTGAATCAGGAACAATGAACAAAGATAATGGTCACTGGAGACTGGATAAGATAAACAAAACTGCAGAAAGGCAGATGTAAGGACCTTGGGTCCGGGACAGTTGAGATAGCGGGAAGCATCTGCCAAAGCCTACGTAACCGGTAATTAACGGTTGATTGGCCTACTCCTACTCCTGCTCTTATTTCTTATGTTCTTATGTTCTTATGAGTACGTTAATTTATACCACCCACTAGTTAGGTCTGTGGGCACGGAGCGGTCCCTCGGACTATCAGAGATCTCGAACAATACGGAGTTGAAACGGCTGTCAGGTGAGAGAGAGAGAGAGAGGGCAACGTTGCAAAGTGGTCTTGGTCGCCGACGGCCAGGTGAGGGCCGGGGGAGAGAGCTTAACGGGTGTCTCTCTGGGGGTAGAAGACCCCCTCGAGTTTAGGTTTCGATGACGGCAAGAAGAGGGCCGGGGGAGAGAGTTTAACGGGTGGCTCTCTGGGGGTAGAAGACCCCCGCGAGTTTAGGTTTCGCGGATGGCAAGGATAGGGCCGGGGGAGAGAGTTTAACGGGTGTCTCTCTGGGGGTAGAAGACCTCCGCGAGTTTAGGTTTCGCTGACGGCCATGTGAGGCCTGGGGCAGAGAGTTTAACGGGTGTCTATCTGGGGGTAGAAGACACCCGCGATTTCTAAAGAGCTAAGTAGGTAAGATGGCCGAGGGAAAGCCGGGTCCTCAGGGATCCACTACGGAGTATTTGTGAAATAAACATGACAAGGTAGTAAAAAGAATGGGTAAGGAAGGCTGGAATCCTGAATGGGTTCCCGACCGACAGAAAGAATGGTGAAGTAAGGAGAGCAAGAATAAGGAGGAGAAAACTGCAGTGGTTCTTTGTCAGGGCGACCTGAAAAATGTGTAAGATTGGAGCCACACGGGAGAAGGAAACAGAGGAGTTAGTGGAAGAGTTAAAAAAGGTGGGTGCCAAGTGTGCCGCTGTATTGAAGGCAAGGTCAGTGCAAAGTGGAAGGAATGATCGTGAGGAGGTTGATTGGGATGATTTAGAAAGAGAGGCAGCAGAATAGGAGCGAGATGATATCCTCACGCGGGATGATAAAATTTTAGATCAACAAAATCAGATCGAGCTTCTGCAGTGTCAAATTGCCTCATCTGCTGCACTCATGGAGCAGCAGAGTGTAAACATGGTTCAGGCAGGTTCCGCACTGCAGAATCTTGAGGAAGCCAGGTGTCAGATAGCCACCCTAACAAAAGATCTAATTTGCAGGCTAACCAATCTGAAAACTCAGCAAAGGAAGGGAAAAAGAACAGGGATTTGGAAAGCCAGGGAAAGCTGCTGAGACGCCAATTTAAAGAAAAAAGGGGTGGAGGTGGGAAAGAGAGAAAACTAAAGATTTACCGACATGTAAGTTATTAACGTCTGTGCTGAGACAAATAAAACACAAGATTTCTGAGTGAAAGGAACCTTAAAAAAACTGCTGGAATTTAAGTTTGTGTGAAAGTGTGTGTTAAAGTGTGAAACTTTTCCTGACTATGGATGTTTAAGAAGTTACAGTATTCCTTTTGTCTGCAGTCTGTCCTTAAAAAAAAAGCAAAAATGTCTGTTGTGTGTTTTAGCTCCACCCACTTCTCTGTGTTTAAAAAAAGCGTTTAACACTTTTGTCTTGTCTTGGGTTTTGGAAGTTTTAACAATGTGTGAATAAGATTGTGCCCCCAGAATTGAAACAAAACTTCAAACTACAATTTAAAATAAGCTGGTGTGGAAAAACTGAGAGAAATAAAAAGTTTGTTTCACAAAAGATTAAGTTTCAGTGTAACATTTAACCTTGGAGTCGCGGTTGCTATGGTGAAATATTACAAAGCAATTTGTTGAAATGTGAAAAACTAATTTTTCTCCAGTTGTAGTCAATGGTTTTACAGTGATTTGGAAAGGCATCTGAAGAAAGGACAATAAGAAATATGACGTAATGTGCTGTTTTCTGCAAGCATGTGCTATTTTGTTTTGTTTTATCTCTTCTGTTCGTATTTAGTTAAAGTGTGAAAATCTTTTTCGTTCGGGAACGTTTTTTTAATATAAATTTACGTGAAGTGACGCAATTGCATGCACCTGACAATGTTTGGCTCCGCCTTCTTAAAAACCTACAAAGCAGTTAACCTTTTCCACTGACAGCTGTTTAAGTTCACCAAGCAACAACTTTCGTATGGCTGAATGAAATTTAAAGATAATGGACTTTATTAAATTTAAGTCTCTTAATTTTAAGTTAATATTTCCCCACAGTGACGGAAGGAAAATTATGATTTGATAAATTAACTCCTTGGGCTCTTAAACAGAGCCACAATGGATTCTCTGCTTTCTTTTGTTATATGGAAGTTACCTTGTAAACTAATTGTAGCACTTCTGTCTCTAATGTTAAAACACTGTGTAAACCACCCAGCCTGGGAATCACTTGTTTCTGAAATTGGAATTGATAAGATAAATTGATTGAAATGAAATTGAACATTGACAAAACCTGTCAGTTCAACAATACTGCTGTTTGGATTTGGGGATAATTTTGAAATGACAAAATGGACTCAGACACTATATATTGGGTTACTTTTGGGAAAATAAAAGATCCTCTAAAATAATGATAAATAAAAAGTGTTAATAACTTGGACCAAGTGAGAACGTTTGAGCTTTGTTTTCTATCTTAAATATTGTACTGGACAGTAAAGTTCCTCCAGGGCTCATGAATGAGATATCAATGTTAATTAATGATATGTGTAAAATGGAGAGAGGAAGTGATTGAGGGTGTAAGATAGAAGCAGGAAAATTACACTACAAAATGATAATTTTCCTAGCTTTCTAGTGAAAGTCAGAAAAGTTTAGCTACGAATAATAAATTGATAGCTTTCTCTTGGAGACATTTGTGCCCCTGCATTGACACATACGCCACCGAGAAACTATCTAATTAATGAAAGAATCAGAATAGAGTTAAACACACTGGTCCCTGTTAGAGGAATTGAAATTGAAGTTTAAGTGAAGAATTACATGGAATTTGGATTGGATGGCTGAGGGCGTCTTTGGGCTTGTGTGTTCCCAATTTCCAGAGGTAAGGGCTGGACACAAGCAGGATTGCGGGAGGGTCGATATGACACCCGTCATGATCAAGGGGGAAACACCGTGGTGATTCAGACCAGGGGACCCACTTTACGGGTAGGGTCATGAAGAGGACATGTCAGTTATTGTGGGTAAAGCAGAGGTTCCACATACCTTACCACCCTCAGAGTTCCGGAATGGTGGAGCGTACGAATAGAACCCTGAAAACGGTTATAGCAAAAGCGATTGCGAGCACGGGTAAGAACTGGGTGAATGTCCTCCCGACCATATTAATGAGGTTGTGGGCAACCCCCAACCGGACAATAGGACTAATTCCATCTGAATTAATGACTGGGAGGGCTGTGAGATTACCAGAAGGGGTGATAGAAGGGTGTAGTGAAACAGGGCCGCTAAGGGATAGAATTACACGGTATGTAGCGGAGCTATGTAAACAGCTTCAAGGGATGAAAGTGGAAGTAAAGCAGCAGCAAGAAGCGGCAGATCAACACGGGCGCGGGCCTGAACCCGAGTCATCGGGGCTCCCAACGGTGGGAGACAGGGTAATGGTAAAAGAGGTGCCGTCCAAACCGGGACTGGTGCCTCGTTGGTCTGGGCCTTACACGGTCCTAATAACCAGCGATACGTGTGCAGGTTTGGACATACAAAAGGGGGGTAGGTGGAAACATTGGTCCCAGGTTAAGCCGTATGACTCACATTCTGTTTCTACCAACAGGAAAGCTAGCAGCAGATCTCTTAATTACTTTGTTTCAGATAAACCTATCTCACAATGGCGGCATGGTGGACGGCCGTGATGGCGATCACCCTCCTGTCAATTACGGTAACGTGGAAGGCGCCCTCCGTGCACATCGATAAAAGTACTTGTTTGCATCCAGGACAATACATGCAACTGCCACAGGGGGGAAAAGGGGAATGGGTAAAGAAACCCAATATATGGATCACGGACCGTGTCACCGCACGTACCCATACGACCAAGGTATGGAAAATAAATCCCAAATGTAATATGGGACAAGGATACTGGGACCCTATCTGTGGCAACAACCATGATCTGTCCGCCCCCGGGAGTCCAGTTGGATCCCTGGACAAGCCAGCAGGTAGGGAATTCGGGGATTTAGGTATGTTCTACCTGGATTAGACGAGGTCTGACCAGGGGCCAACAGGAGGGACTGATAGGGTAACCTGTAGGTTTGGATAACCTTTACATGTATATTATAGTTGCGTTAGAAGCCATGCGATTAAAATGTTATTGTAACTGCAAGTCATGATGGGAAGCTTGAGCAAATCCAGACCATAGCTTAGTGTCTGCATTTAACAGTAGCAGTAGTTGTAATAAAGTTTCTTCACGAAACCTCGAATCAGGAACAATGAACAAAGATACTGGTAACTGGAGACTGGATAAGATTAAAAAAACTGCAGAAAGGCAGAAGTAAGGACCTTGGGTCCGGGACAGTTGAGATAGCGGGAAGCATCTGCCAAAGCCTACGTCACCGGTAATTTACGGTTGATTATGTATAAATAAACTGCCACAACCATTGTAAATTTGACATTGTTGACTAATCACAGCGATCAATCTCTATCGATTAGTCTACAACAGACCCAGACATGAGGTGAGGAAAGCCCCAGTGGTGGAGAGCTTTAGGAACCATTGGACCACAGTCACCTGTTCCTCCCGAGCACGCTGCACTTACCACATGTCATGTCTCTAATTACTCGCATACTGTGTCCCAAAATGTTATTCTATGAATGTAATCTATCTAATTTGCATTTGAATGAATCAACACTAACTGCTTCCGCTGCCTCCCTAGGAAGCCTGTCCAATAGATTGACCACTCACTCACTGTAATATTGTTTCCACAGATTAGTTTTAATTTTGTCCCCTTCAACCTACAACCGCAAAGTAAGTTAAGCGCCTATTTATCTAGTTTGTTGTTGGTTAGATCCTGCTGGGCACAAATTGCCGGTCGTGTTTGCGTCCGAAGCACCGTAATTAATCTTCAAAATGCAATTCACCAAATTAAAGCGCTATGGAGCGCGCTGGAGTTTGAAACGCACGGAATAAACGCACATTGGGGTAGATTTTGACTTTGCGGGATAGTGTTACAGCGGTGATAGCGAGTCGGCAGCCCGGTTTGCATCTCTCCCGACTTGTACATCCATTAATGTCAATGGAAATAAGAATCTGGACAGGTGTTAAACGGGCTGTCGATTCTCTATCACCCGGTTTACACTATCGCACAAAGTCAAAATCTACCCCATTCTTTCTTCTCTCTAAACTTAGGATCCTAAAAGCATCCCCGGTTTTAGTACGGACTCGGTCGCTCCTTATTACACTGTGTGTGCGACACAGAAGCAGGTGGTGGTGTCTGTCTGGCGTAAGGCCGCGGTACTCAGCGAGCTGCGCTTCTCAGAACTTCGACTGACGGCTCCAAGTCCACCTTTATGTTCACCGTTTTCCGATGCCATTATCAACATCTTTGGGCTCTGGTTTGGAGGCTGCATGTACCGGTATATCGCGGAGTACGGAGTGGTTGTGTGGCAGTTCATCGATATGGTTTTCCGTTCGCCGGGAGTCTGTGACAGAAATGTGTGTACAACTTCCTCGTTACCTGTAACAACCAATGTTATCAATGGAGCAAAGCAGACAACACCAGTCACTCCCAACAGGTATCTCAGGAATATAGGGACAGGTGTAGGCCATTCAGCCCCTCCGATCTGTTCCGACATGCGATTAGATCATGATTGATCTGTAACTCAACTCCATTTACCCTCCTTAGCTCCATATCCCTTGATATCCTTGTCCTCACCGAACAAAAAACTTGAGAGGATTGTGACAAAATACAGGAAGACATTAATAAACTTGCAGAACATGCGTGTAATTGTCAAATTAATTTCAATGTAGATAAATGTGAGCTGATGTATTTTGGTAGGAAGAATAAGAAGGCCACATGCTCCTTGGAAGATCAGAGTCTAAATGGTGTGCAGGATAAAGGGATGTAGGGGGACAGATACACAAATCACTAAAAGTAGCGCCGCAGGTTAATGAGGCCATTAGAAACCAAACAAAGCCCCGGGGTTCATTTCTTGAGGGATAGAATTGTAAAGCAGAGAAGTAACGTTAAACTTGTATTGTACCTTGGTTAGACGAGACTTGGAGCACTGTGAACAGTGCTGATTCCCATATTATAAAAAGATTAGAGCAGCCCTGGGGCAGGTGCTTTTACTTTTAGAAGGATCATACCAGAACTGAGAGGTTAAACCTATCAGGAAATAATGAATCTGCTGGGGCTCTTCTCTCTAGAAAAGAGAAGGTTGAGGGGTGACCTCATAGAGGTCTTTAAGATTACGGAAGAGGTTGATAGATTAGACACAGAGAAGATGTTTCCACTTGTGGTGGAGACCAGAACTGCAACCATAAATATAAGATAGTCAATAAACACCCGGTGGGGAATTCAGGAGAAACTTATTTACCCAGAGAATTTTTACACTGTGGAACTCGCTACAACAAGGAGTAGCTGACGCAAATAGCATAGATACATTTAAGGGGAATCTAGTTATACACACGAGGGAGCAAGGAATACAACGTTACACTAAAACGGTTAGATGAAGAGGGTGGGAGGAACCTCGTGAGGAGCATAACCAGCGGCATAGACATGTTGGGCCGAAAGGCCTGTTTCTGTGCTGTATATTCCGAATAACCCAGCATCCTCAGCCTTTTGGGGGAGAGAGTTCCAGATTTCTACTACCCTTGTGTGAAAAAGTGTATGCTGATTTGCCTCCTAAATGATCTTGCTCTAATTTTAAGATTTTGTACCCTCGTTCTTGATCAGAGGAAATATTTTCTCCATATCGAACCTATCGAAGACGTTTGACACGTAAAACACCTCGATCAGATCAGCCCTTCATATTTTTACTCATGGGAATACAACTCAAGTTTATGCAACCTGTTCTCATAATTGAATATTCTATGCCCCGTTATCAGACTGGTGAATCTGCGCTGTGGCCGCTCCAAGGCCAATATATCCTTCCTGGGGTGCGGTGCCAGAACTGAATGCACTGCTCCAGATGGGGTCTTATCAGAGATTTACACAACTGAAGCACAACTTTCACCCCTTTGTGTTCCCGCCCCCTTGAGATAAAGACCAACATTCCTTTAGCCCTTTTGATTGCATTTTGTACCCGTCTAATTGCTTTTAATGATTTGTGTACTTGGATTCCAAAATCACTTTGCTCCTCCACAATACCTAGTTTCTCACCATTTAGAAAAAACTCCGATTTATCTTTTCTTAGGTCCAGGGTGGATGTCCTCCCACTTGCCCACATTAACCTCAATGTTCCCCAGTTTTGCCCATTCATTTAATCTATCAACGTTCTCCTTACATCTGCACTACTTACTGCACTTCCTAATTTAACGTCATCTACAAACGTGAATATACAACTCTCTCTTCCTTAATCCAAGTTATTCATAAAATCGATGATAAATATCTGTACACAGCTCCAGGGGACACAATGTAATGGTAACCTTACAAGAACTGTCGCTGTTTGCTCACACATCTAAGTACTTACATGTCATAAAGCTGACTGGAATAACAAGCATTAATATCCATCTGAAATATACTTGCATGTTGTGCGCTGACAGTTTCTGTACAAATGCGATCAGAGTATGGTGGCAGGAGTTACTGAGAAATGTTATAGGTACAATAGCATTCAACTGCTTCACTGGTTTATCGTGCTCAAAAAAACACAAAATCCACAACCTCGAATTGATTTGACATCATCATGTACTGTTCTCGTGGGTCATTCTCGTCATTTAGAAAAGGAACAACATTGGTGCAAAATCAAACCGCGTCACCATATGAGGCCCAGAGGTTATTGTTGGTGGATTAACAGCCAATGGTTAACACATTCGTGTAACGGAAGTGTTATCCGGATCACAGTAATGGACTTAGGTTTTAGTTAAATCAAATGGGCAAAGGGATGTTGTATCGACAAGCTGCTCATTGATCAGCTTATATTCCAGCAGCAATTACTGAGGGTTGTCTGATTCCTACCCGTTCGGTTTCTTTGTATTTCACCTTTTTCATCTATTATCTTGTATAACCTCACTGAGTCCAAATAGGAGTAATAATTCTCAGTACTTTTTACAAATCACGCATGCAGTTCTCCTGAACGGTGTAGCTGATTTATAGTTACTGAGGTTTCTAGCAGCCATCCCATGGCATTGGTCACTGTGACAAGGGTGTTATCAACAGAGTGCGATTGGGATCCTTTTACTGGTAGTCGGTTTGACACATGCAGGAAATGCCCGCTATATCCAATATACTACCAGTGAGTCTCATGTGACGTTCCACAGAGGAATCAAGGCCAGTATATTCTTCCAGAAACAGGTTGAAGGGCGGTGAACTGGTGGACCAGGCGACGCAGGCATAATTCAGGCTCCATTTCACGTCATATATTCAGTCTTTAATTTGTATAATACAAAATGTTATTATTATTGTTGTTGTTAATATTTGTGGTTAAATTGCAACACAGATGGTACTTTTGGGGCGAGGACAGTTCATTGGAGCATCCATTATAAATATAGACATAAAAATTTCAAGTAGCAATGATGACACAGCAATTGCAGGAAAACGTCAAATATTTAATTCTTGACTCGCTGGTCTTCGTGGTGTTGTGCATAGAGAATGAGACCCGGCGTCCGGCGCCGAGGAGAAACGGCTTCGCGTCAAACTCCGCTTTAATTCGGTAACCAGCTGAAAACCTGCGAATAGAAACTCGGTTCTCTGCCGGGGTGTTGACGGGACCACAGTGAGCTGCAGGAACTCTTGGTAGTGAAATAGATACCGTCTAAAGTTCTGATGAAAGATCATCGACCTGAAACGTTAACTCGGTTTCTCTCTCCACAGATGCAGCCTGACCTGCTGAGTATTTCCAGCATTTTCTGTTTTTATTACAGTCTAAATTTACAATGGCCCAATATTTGCACTCGGAGGCTTCCCGCGGGCGCATGCCTCCCACCTGTAAAATATGTACGAATTTCCCTGGTGGCCCGGGAGATAGGGAGGCTTGCGATCCTGGGCCTCTCCGTGTGCGCGCGGGCAGAGGCCCACCTATCCCAGGGGTGCAGGCGCTTCGCAAGCGCCCCTGGGATCACGTGGGCCGGCCCAACCAATGAAAGAAGGGAATCCCCATTCATACTTTTGACAGTTCTATAGGTACGGAACTGTCATAAATATGAATGGGGATCACTGAAAAAATACACCAACACATGAAATAATTTTTTTTTAAATTACATATTTAAAATTAATTAAAGTGCCATTTAATGAAATATTTTAAAGAAAAATTAAATTTTTGCAAAAAAAAATGTTTTAACGGGGCTAAAAATAAACTTAGCTGATTGGACTGGGTTTTTAAAGTATAAATGAGTGATAACATTTTATTTTTCTATTTTTTAAACTCTTATGCTGGTAAAAGCAGGCCTTACGCCTGCTTCTATCAGGCGTAAGAATTTCAATGGCATTCGCTGGGCAGAAGTTGGGCAAATAGCGCAACTCTCCGCCCGCGGAGGCACTTTTCCCGGGAATGCGGAGGATCTGTCAAGTGAATTCTTGACAGATCGCAAGTGCCGGGTTAACGCGCATGCGCTTTGTATGCCTAAACCCGGAACTTGCACGGCCCCAACAGGGCGCGTGCGCACCTCCTACGCACCCATGGGGGTTGCAAAATACGGCCCATTGTTTCCTTCTGTCCTACTCACTGTCGGAAGCCGCTGTCTGTCAGAGATTTGCTGACTCAGACCTGGAATAAATGGAAAACAACGTAAAAAAATGAACCATTTTGAAATTCACTGCTGTTCCCATCTCACCCAAAATCGCGTCCCAGAATTACCTGTAATGAGTGCCCCAAACACAGCGCAGATACTGAACAACCGCATTGCTGCTCCGCCCTGTGTATAATAACTCTGTTACCTCTGGAAACTGGCAGGAATTGGAGAGTGAAACAAGCCGCATTGAGGGCCGGTTGTCCCGCTCCAGTATAGAATCATAGAATGGTTACAGCACGGAATGTGGCCATTCGACCCGTCAAGCCCGTGCCGGTTCTCTGCAAGAGCACTTCAGCTAGTCCCACTCCCCCCCTTTTCCCCATAGCCCTGCATTTTTTATTCCTTCAGGTACTTAGCCAACTCCCTTTTGAAAGCAATGATTGAGTCTGCCTACACCACCCTTTTAGGCATTGCATTCCAGATCCTAACCACTCGCTGAGTAAAAAAGTTTTTCCTCACGTCGCCTTTGGTTCTTCTGCCAATTCACCTTAAATCTGCGCCCTCTGGTTCTCGACCCTTCTGCCAATTGGAACAGTTTATCTCTCTCTGCTCTGTCCAGACCCCTCATGATTTTAGAACACCGCTATCAAATCTCCTCTTAATCTTCTCTGCTCCAAGGAAAACAGCCCCAGCTTCTCCAGTCTATCCAGTCTACTGTGTACAGTATTGGTCTCCCTATCTAAGGAAGGACGCAAATGCATCGGAAGCAGTCCAGAGAAGGTCCACCAGACCAACACCCGGAATGGGCGGGCTGTCCCACGAGGAAAGGCTGGACAGGCTAGGCCTGTATCCGCCGGAGCCCGGAAGAGTAAGAGGTGACCCGACCGAAACACACAAGATCCTGAGGGGTCTGAACAGGGTGGATGTGGAGAGGATAGTTCCTCCTGTAGGAGAATCCAGAACTGGGGTCACTGTTTAAAAATAAGGGGTCGCCCATTTAAGACAGAGATGAGGAGAAACCTTTTCTCAGAGGGTCGTGAGTCTTTGGAACTCTCTTCCTCAGAGGGCGGTGGAAGCAGAGCCTTTGAGTATCTTCAAGGCAGAGGTAGATAGACTCTTGATAAGCAAGGGGGTGAAAGGTCATCGGGGGTAGGCGGGAATGTGGAGTAATCAGATCAGCCATGATCCCACTCGCGGACACGCCGTAATGTTCGGTATTCGGGGTAAAGCACGGCCGGCAGTCTCCTGCAATGACCACGTAAATATTCCAAGCGCACAAACCTCATCCACTCAAAGTCCAGACAGGACAAGGATTTTATTTAGAAGGAACGAGCGAATCGTTCTAAGGCATCAGTTTATAATATCGTAGTGCGCTCGGTGTGTGGGAACTTGCTGAAATCGCTAACACTGCTCCAAAATATGACCTGTAGTACCAGTTTATTTAGGATTTGAACATTAAAGTTCACTAATTTCTTCTGTATAAAACGTCCTGTCATTGAATGTAGCAGAAAGTAGTAACTGGGACGAAGTGTTTTTGTAAATATTGAACCTTTGGTTCTCGGTGTTAGGTCCTAGCGAGCCACCAGGATAAATTTTACAAAAAATAAACAAGGGCTATTTAAATAACCGGGTTTCCCCTGTGGATAATTCTGTTACATTTCCAGTTTACTACCTGCTCATCAGAACGACTTTTTGTATCTCACTCCCTCTCTGTGGCATTTACCCGAAAAAAAAATGTAATGAATGAACCGCCCACTTTGCCACTTTCAACATGATAATGTTTCTCTGAGCAACTCAACAGCGTCAACATGTGTTTAACCGTTGAGGTTATGTTGCAACCACATCGTGCGTTCGAGCTTCTTACTGCTGCTGTAACCTGGGGTGAGAGTTCCGGTCTAATGTATGTCAGCTCGATACAGGTGCACTTCCGGTTCCAACGGCATCTTCTGACCTCCAACTGACTGGAGACAGAAATGAAGTTGAATAGAGATCAGAACAATTCGAGGATGAAGCTGATGGTGACGGTGATCCAGAATCTGCACTACACTGGTGACGACACATTTCAAGCACTGAATCCTTTTTTAGTGACCTAATTATAAAGAGAATATTGAAGCCGTGGAAAAATTATCAAGTAGTTTCATTAAGATCGATACAGAAGATGCTAGAAATACTCAGCGGGTCAGGCAGCATCTGTGGAGAGAGAAACAGAGTTAATGTTTCAGGTCAATGAAAGGTCAGATGCTGCCTGACCTGCTGAGTATTTCCAGCACTTTCTGTTTTTAATTCAGATTCCAGCATCCGCGGTATTTTGCTTTTATTTTCATTAAGTCGAACCAGGCTATGGGATCGAGGTCTGATGGGAAATATGAAAAGCTGGGGCTGCCTTTACCGGAACACAGATAGTCAAATCTAGTGTTCGATATTAAGAAAAACTATTAGAAGGTAAATAGTGAAACCTATCACGAGGGAAGACCTGATAGAAATCTTTAAGTTTGTAGCCATTGTGGAGAATTTGGATCCAGGAAACCTCTTGTGTGTGTCGCAGGGTTAGATGACTAGGAGACAAGGGTTAATGTTAAGGGTGTTGAATGAATGTGCAAAAGTTTAATAACATTGTTTAATAAAAGGAACTTATTGTGGACATGTTGCAAGCGGTGGTGGTGGGGGATGAACAGAAAGCCATGATAATGTTTATAGAAAGGGGAAGAACGCATGTCACTAAAGGAGATACAGGGCTGCTAGAGCTAGAGTCACTATAGGGAAGTTCAGTAGACATTTATGATGCAAGGGTAAATAGAGCAATGGTCTTCTCTTAACCAAAACATTACTGTACATAACTGAACCTCTTGGGTGATCGGTAACAAGGGAGCATAGCAGGAGGCTCAGTGTCGGAAGTATGAAGGTGAGGGACAATATAATCTCAGGTGAAATCTTCTTAGAACGTGAAATAAATGTTCACAAGTGATTATAGAGGGCGAGTCAACCACAACGTTAAGGCTGAACTAAAAGAGACACAAGAGAAAATATTAAAGGACAGAGAGAACTGGGACGGGAGTAAATAATTCCAGTTTACAGTTTGCAGTGGCTCCGACGGCTTGGGTCGAAAAGTATTTTTCTGTGTTTACTTTGCGGAGATTTATTTGATTTACTACAGCTAAAAATGCTTAAAGGGCATGTCAAGGTGTCATAGTCTCAGAATAAGGGATTGGCCATTTAGGACTGAGATGTGTAGAAATGTCTTCACCGAAAGGATTGTGAATACATAAGAACACAAGAACATAAGGAATAAGAGCAGGAGTAGGCCCTATGGACCTTCGAGCCTGCTCCGCCATTCAATAAGATCATGGTTGATCATCGACCTCAACTCCACTTTCCCGTCCAATCTCCATATCCCTTGATTCCCCTAGAGTACAAAAATCTATCTATCTCAGCCTTAAATATACTCAAAGACTGAGCATCCACAGCCCTCTGGAGCAGAAAATTCCAAAGATTCACAATTCCTCCTCATCTCATTCTTCAATGGCCGACCCCTTATCCTGCGCCTGTGCCCCCTAGTTCTAGACACTCCAGCCAGGGGAAACAACCAATCAGCAGCTACCCTGTCAATCCCCTTCAGAATCTTGTATGTTTCAATGAGGTCACCTCTCATTATTCTAAACTCCAGAGAGTATAGGCCCATGCTACACAATCTCTCATCATAGGACAAACTTCTCATCCCAGGAATCAATTTAGTGAACCTTCGTTGCACCGCCTCTGAGGCAAGTATATCCTTCCTTAGATAAAGAGACCAAAACTGTGCACAGTACTCCAGGTGTGGTCTCATCAAGGCCCTGTACAATTGTAGCAAGACTTCCTTACTCTTATACTCCAACCCCCTTGCAATAAAGGCCAATATGCCATTAGCATTCCTCTTTGCTTGCTGTACCTGTATGCTAACTCTCTGTGTTTTTTTGCACGAGGACACACACATCTCTCTGACCACCAACATTTGAAAGTTTCTCACTATTTAAAAAATATTGTTTTTCTATTCTTCCTACCACAGTGAATAACCTCACATTTTCCTACATTATACTCTATCTGCCACCTTGCTGCCCACTCACTTATTCTGCCTATATGCCTTTGCAGACTCTTTGTGTTCTCCTCACAGCATACTGTTCCACCTAGCTTTGTATCATCAGGAGAATGCAGATAATCTTTGGGATCCTGTACCCCAGAGCGCTGTGGATGCTAACTATTTTCAAGACACAGATCGATTCATTTTTGGATAATAATAGAACCAAGGGATATGGTCAAATTTTGGGAAGGTGGAGTTAAGGCAGAAGTTCAGCCATGATTTTATTGAATGGCGGAGCAGGCTAGGAGGGCCGAATGGCGTCCTCCTGCTCCTATTTATTATGTTCATGTGTTCTTATAATATTGCGCTCACAAGTATCATATTCTTCAAACAGAACGAAGGAACTTAACATGCTGCACAAAGTGTACGGGCCGTTTTAAGCTACGAAGGTTTTGGGTGACAATTACTCACATTTAACAGTAGATCACTCAAGTGCAACTGGGAAAAGGACCATCGGAAGGGGAGCAGGCCGTTCAGACCCACGAGCCTCTTCCGCCATTCAGTTAGATCATGGCGGATCTGTATCTGAAATCCATTTATTCGTCTTGATTCAACATCCTTGCCTAACAAAAATCTATCAATCTGTTTTGAAATTTTCAATTGAACCCCAGCCTCAACAGCTTTTTTTCAGGAGAGAGTTCCAGTCTTTGAATCATTGAATCATGCAGCACAGAAGGAGGCCATTCGGCCCATCGTGCCCGTGTCGCCTCATTGAACGAGTTATCCAATTATTCCCACCCGCTGTTTATTCCCCACAGACCTGAAAATGCTTTTTTTTAAAGAATATATCCAGCTTTCTTGAAAGTTACTATTGAACTTGCTCCCACCAGCCTTTCAGGCAGTGCATTCCAGATCATGACATCACACTGATTAAAATAATCTCTCCCATCTCCCCTCTGCCTTTTTGGCATTTTTCGTAAGTTCTACTACCTGAAAAAAAGTTTTTTCACGTAATTTTTTTCAGAAAGAGACAGACACGGAGGAGGGTGTGGTTTTGTGCTTGAGAAACTGAACTCAGTTTTGTGTTCAGAAGCCTTGAGAAGGCTTGTAATGCAAGACATCAGAAATGTCGCAAAAAGTAGGACAGGAAAGGAGCTGAATAAGGAATTGGCGTTTGGGTGGCCTCAGACTCGCGGTTTAATATCCTGCAATTTGTATGAGGAAGGGAAACTGTGATGATAAGGAGCTCATGGGTCTGCGGATCTGGGGGGCAAATTGGCTCCAAAGTGAAAAGGAAATTGTAATCTATGTGTGACGTTCAGACATTTAAATAAGCACATGTCACACATAGATCAGCTTTAGTCAGAAAGGACAAAGAACATGTGTTCAGCTCCTTGAGCCCAGGGTTAGCAAAGTCTAAATCTTTCTTTCTTTTTTTCTTTCTTTCTTTTTTTCTTTCTTCCTTCTTTTCTTTCATCCTCAGTAATTCTTTAATACGTACTGTGCAGCGAAAGGTTACATTCAAATGTTGCGGCCTAGCTGTATCTCGATACCTGCTGTGTTATTGTGCAGACTCTCCCTGTGACTATTACAGTGTGTGTTCCTGCGCACACTGGTAAACCGCAGTGTCTCCGACTTTTACACCTGTGATTACCAGTTTCATTTGCCGCTTTACACGATGGATGTTAATTGTGAATCTGCCTGCCGTGTATTCGCTATCAAACGCTGCGATGAGCCACACTGGCATTTGCCGTGCTCGCTGTACGAACCAATGCATGTACGTGGTTGTGACCTCTTCATAGTTACACTGCATCGTTACATTTGCTCCTTCATCAACCGCTAACGACAGAGGGGACGGTTTTATAGCAGCTTCACACGCCAGACCTGTGAGACAAATGAACAAAGTCAATGATCATTCCAAGTCTACGATTGGATTTTCTTTCTGAATTTACGACAAGCTCTGTATGGAAAACTTACACCATGTAAAACTGAAAAACAGCAAAAGTCGGCGTGCTGTCAATGTTCTATTCATATCTCAGAATAAACTGAACACAATAGTGAAATAAAAGCTGAAACTGTGTAACATTACAGCGCTGAACCAGCGGGCAATCGATCACAGTTGCCAATGGCCTTATGCCTCGTTTCCAACTTCAGAATGCAAATTTAACATGCAAATATCTTGCCTGCTGCTGACACGTCACTGGTGACCTTGGGAATGACCCCTCAGGAGTCAGCGGCGCAGCATGAAGGGTTTCCACCTTCCCCATGATAACACATTTATAAAATGGCTCCGGAAGAACTAATTGGGGATTAACTGGAAAGGCGATCCTATGAAATCCAGCAGCTGTGCTGGAGACCGTGGGCCGTTTTAGGCTCTACACTATAGCAATGGTGCTGAGGTCATAGAGAGGGTACGACGCAGATTCACTGGGATGGTGCCTGGTGTGTGGAAATACAGGGAGGCAGAAACACTTGAAAATTGGGGCTGTCTTTATGAGCAGGATAAACTGTTTTACACAGAGGGTTGTGAGGCTGCGGAATGTACTACCAGAGTCAGTGATTGAAGCAGAGGCCATGTCAGCACTGAAGAAGAGGTTAGATTGGTGGTGGAATGACAGGGGATGAAGGGAGATGGGAACAGGGCGGGGCTGTGAGATTAGAACTGCTGCTCATGTGGAGGATCAACACCAACACCGACTGGTTGGGCCCAACAGCCTCTTTCAATGCGGCAATTTCTATGGAAATTCTCGGATGTCGACAATGCATCAGCTGAGAAATGGCACTCTGATATTGGGGCACAAAGCATTAAAATTCAATAGGGAATTATTGTCTCCTTTATTGGCAGGAAGGAGCGAATCCAGTTCATCTTAAACTAGATTGAATTGGAATTGGGCAAGCTGGAATGTCACAGGAATGCGTTGAATGTTGGTGGGTTAATATCGCACACGGTGATTTCCGGGTTACAATAATTTCACCATTGTACTACCGGTAGTTTACAATGCAGATCAAGATGCATTATTGATAGTCCACGATACTATATCAATATTGTATTGTGTGAATAATTGACACATGTGTATTGTTCAACTACCGACATTGCAAGCAGCGCAGTGAAAAGACACTAATGCACAGAATGAGAATTCTGCTGATCGGCTGAGATTGGGTGTTGATTCTGAAAGCTCTGCATTATTTCACAATATGAGAAGTCGCACAACACCAGGTAATAGTCCAACAGATTTATTTAATTTTACAAGCTTTCGGAGCTGTCGCTCCTTCCTCAGGTAAGTTAGCAGTGAGAGAATCTCCCAGAATTCACAATTTAAACACAGACAAAATCTATTCAAATCTTTCCCTACATCAAAGACACACTAAGAGCACAGCCAAGACAATGAGATGTGTCCCAGGGGTTCCAACGTGTCAAACCACCTGCTGGCTGCATATCCTGTCAATTTGTGTTGGTTCTTGTGTTAGTCTTTTTAAAAAAAAACACCTGGGAAGACCGGCCATGATGTCAAGTCACGTTCTGTATCGTGACATGAATCCGATATCGCGATTGAGGCCATCCTCATGAGTGCGGAACTTGGCTATCAGTTTCTGCTCTATGATTTTGCGCTGTCGTGTATCCCGAAGGCCGCCTTGGAGAACGCTTACCCGCAGATCCGAGGCTGAATGCCCCTGGCTGCTGAAGTGTTCCCCGACTGGAAGACAACCCTCCTGCCTGGCGATTGTTGCGCGGTGTCCGTTCATACGTTGTCTCAGTGTCTGCATGGTCTCGCCGATGTACCATGCTCTGGAGCATTCTTTACTGCAACGTATCAGGTAGACAACGTTGGCCGAGTCACATGAGTATGTACCGTGTACCTGGTGGGTAGTGTCCTCACGTGTGATGATGGTATCTGTGTCCATGATTTGGCATGTCTTTCAGAGGTTGCCGTGGCAGGGTTGTGTGGTGTCTTGGTTGCTGTTCTCCTGAAAGATGGGTAATCTGCTGCGAACGATGGTACTTTTGAGGTTAGGCGGCTGCTTGAAGGCGAGTAGTGGAGGCGTGGGGATGGCCTTAGCAAGGTGTTCGTCGTCATCGATGACATGTTGAAGGCTGCGAAGAACATGGCGTAGTTTTTCCGCTCCGGGGAAGTACTGGACGACGTAGGGTACTCTGTTGGTTGTCTCCCGTGTTCGTCTTCTGAGGAGGTCTATGCGGTTTTTCGCTGTGGCCCGTCGGAACTGTCAATTGACGAGTCGAGCGTCATATCCCGTTCTTACGAGGGCGTCTTTCAGTGCCCGTAGGTGTCCATCGCGTTCCTCCTCGTCTGAACAGATCCTGTGTATTCGCAGGGCTTGTCCATAGGGGATGGCTTCTTTAACGTGGTTAGGGTGGAAGCTGGAGAAGTGGAGCATCGTGAGGTTATCCGTGGGCTTGCGGTAGAGTGAAGTGCTGAGGCGTCCGTCTTTGATGGAGATTCGTGTGTCCAAGAATGAAACCGATTCTGAGGAGTAGTCCATGGTGAGTTTGATGGTGGGATGGAACCTGTTGATGCTATCGTGTAGTCCTTTCAGTGATCCTTCGCCGTGGGTCCAAAGGAAGAAGATGTCGTCGATGTATCTGATGTACAGCGTTGGTTGGAGGTCCTGTGCAGCGAAGAAGTCTTGCTCGAACTTGTGCATGAAGATGTTGGCGTATTGGGGTGCGAATTTGGTCCCCATGGCTATTCCGTGTGTTTGGGTAAAAAAATGGTTGTCGACATTGTGGTCAAGGATGAAGCGGATGAGTTGTAGGATGGCGTCCGGAGATTGGCTGTTGTTGGTGTTGAGTACTGAGGCTGTCGCAGCGATGCCGTCATTGTGGGGGATATTGGTGTAGAGTGCCGATACGTCCATCGTGACGAGGAGTGTTCCTGGTTCAACTGGTCCATGGGTGCTGAGTTTCTGCAAGAAGTCTGTAGTGTCCCGACAGAAGCTGGGGGTTCCCTGTACGATGGGTTTCAGGATGCCCTCGACGTACCCAGAGAGGTTCTCACACAGGGTTCCGTTGCCTGATACGATAGGACGTCCGGGTGTGTTGGCTTTGTGTATCTTTGGGAGGCAGTAAAAGTCTCCTATGCGGGGAGTACGTTTGACACGTTGGACCCCCTGGGACACATCTCATTGTCTTGGCTGTGCTCTTAGTGTGTCTTTGATGTAGGGAAAGATTTGAATAGATTTTGTCTGTGTTTAAATTGTGAATTCTGGGAGATTCTCTCACTGCTAACTTACCTGAGGATAGAGCGACAGCTCCGAAAGCTTGTAAAATTAAATAAATCTGTTGGACTATAACCTGGTGTTGCTCTTTTTGGTTTGTCAAATCAAAATTTACTGAAAATCAATTAAAACTTTAAATGAAACTTAACAAATCAAATCAAAATTTGGAAGTCCGGGGTGACGATGCACTCCAGTCCCCGCGGCGCCCACCGGTCGCGGAAAAACTCAAGCGTGCCGGCGGACACCGCGTGCTCCATCTCCAGGGCCACCCGGGCGCGAACATGGCCGCGGAAGAGAGGCAGGCAATCGGGCCGAACGACCCCCTCGACCGCCCGCTGCCTGGACCAATTAATGGCTTTCTTGGCCAGGCCCAGGAGCAGTCCTACGAGGAGGTCCTCCGACCTACCCGCTCCCCTCCGCACCGGGTGACCGTAGATCAGGAGCGTGGGGCTGAAGTGCAACCAGAAATTGAGGAGCAGCCCCTTCAAATAATGAAAGAGGGGCTGCAACCTCTCACACTCAATATAAATGTGATAGACGGACTCCTCCAGGCCGCAGAAATGACAAGCAGCCTGGGAGTCCGTAAACCTACTTAAAATCCTATTGCACGGGACTGCTCCGTGCAACACCCTCCAGGCCAAGTCCCCAATAGAACAAGGGAAGACTCCCGCGTAGAGAGCCTTCCAATGGGGACCTTCGCCTCCGCCGGACGGCAGGATGGTACGCCAAGGCGTGTCCGGACGGCAGACGAAGATGGCAAAGTGGAGAGTGTGCAGGAGCAGCCCGTACAGGAAACGCCTCCGTGCGGATTGAAAGGGCACGGAGGGCATTTCTCCGAGAAGGCTCAAGTGGTGAGGCGGCGGTTCCCGAGGGAGGATTCGGGGCCGGGCGCCGATAAGGAATTCCGTCCGAACGGGGGTCAGTTCGGACGGGATCGCCCCACGTGCTTGAGCATCCTCGACACACCTAGTGGAGACGGGGCCCAGTGCCACTTTTAGCGACTCGATGGCTTTGACCGCGAGCCGGACGTTGACCCAAGACATGCGCCTCGCCAACTCCTCCGGCGCCATCCAGCCCGCTCCTCCGCCATCGAGCAGGTCCCCGACTCTGGTCACCTTACCGGGCACAGCCCTGCCCTCCGCCAGCCAGCCGAACCCGCGGTCGTGGAGGTGCGGATTCCTGAACAGCGGCTCCCGAAGGACGGCCGCCGCTCCTGACGGGGGAGAACTGCGCTCGGAGGCGACGCTGTTCCAAACCCATAGCAGTTCCTGGTAGAAGACAGGCAGCTCCCGCAGGCTGGCACGCGTGCCACCCACTCTCACAAACAGGAGCTGCGTGTCGTAATTGAGGCCGTGCAGCTGGCGGAAGAAATACGTCGCCAGCGCACGCCACCTAGGAGGATTCTCCACGTACAGGTATCTCTGCAGCGTCTGAAGACGGAAAGTCGCCGCCTGGGTGCGAAGGCACACCAGCGCCTGACCGCCCTCCCTAAGCGGGAGACTCAAAACCGCGGCAGAGACCCAGTGCTTCCTTTTGTCCCAGAAGAAGTCGACGAGCTTCTTCTGCATCTTGGCGACAAACGCAGGGGGAGGGATCAAAGTGACCAACCGGTACCACAACATGGCGGCCACCAGCTGGTTTATGACCAGCGCTCGACCCCTGTAGGACAACACTCGGAGCAGTCCTGTCCAGCGCCCTAGGCGAGCGGTGACTTTGGCCTCCAGCTCTTGCCAGTTCGCCGGCCAGGCGTCCTCGGCCGGGCTGAGGTAGACTCCCAGGTAGAGGAGGTGCGTGGTGCTCCAGGCGAAAGGCCCGAACTCCTCCGGCAGGGAGTCCACCTGCCATGGGCCCACCAGGAGTCCAGAACATTTCTCCCAGTTGATCTTGGCGGAGGATGCGTCCGAGTAAATCTGCTGGCATTCTCGCATCCTCCGCAAGTCGACGGGATCCGTGACCGCGAGGAGCACGTCATCGGCGTAAGCCGAGAGGACCACCTCCACGCCCGGCCCTTGCAGAGCCAGTCCCGTCAACCTCTTCCGCAAGAGGCGCAGGAAAGGCTCCACGCAAACGGCGTATAACTGACCGGACATGGGGCATCCCTGACGCACCCCCCTCCCGAAGCGAAGGGGCGCCGTCAAAGACCCGTTAACTTTAATGAGACACTCCGCGGCGGCGTACAGAAGTCGGATCCGGGCGACGAAATGCGTCCCGAACCCGAATGCGCGCAGAGTCCCGAAAAGATACTCGTGATCCACCCTGTCGAACGCCTTCTCCTGATCCAGGGAAAGGAAGGCGACCGACAGACCAGCCCTCTGGGAATGGTGGACCAGGTCCCGGACCAGATGGATGTTATCGTGGATACTCCGGCCCGGGACCGTGTAGGACTGGTCGGGGTGGATCATGCGGGCCAGCACGGTGCCAAGGCGAGCAGACATAGCCCTGGCGAAAATTTTGTAGTCCGTGCTGAGGAGGGAGACCGGGCGCCAGTTCTTAAGTAGGCGGAGATCGCCCTTCTTGGGCAGCAGGACGATGACCGCCCTGCGCCAAGAGAGGGGCATCTCCCCGGTCGCCAGACTTTCCCCCAGGACCCGCGCGTAGTCGTCCCCCAAGACGTCCCAGAACGCCCTGTGGAACTCCACGGTCAGCCCGTCCAGCCCCGGGGACTTGCCCCTCGAGAGCTGGCGCAGGGCGCCGGTCAGCTCCGCCAGGCTTAGCGGAGCTTCTAAATTCTCGGCGCCCTCCGGGCCGACCTTCGGCAGGTCCTCCCACAAAACTCTGCGCGCATCCTCGCTGGACGGATCCGAAGAGAACAGAGCCCCGTAATAGGCCCGGGCCTCCGCGCTGATGCCCTCCGGATCCGAGACCAGAGATCCGTCGTCGGCCAGCAGCCCCAAGAGCTGCTTACGGACCCCCCGTCTTTTTTCCAGCGAGTAGAAGAAGGGGGAGCCGCGGTCCAGGTCCCGCAGGAACTGGATCCGCGACCTCACGTACGCGCCTCGGGACCCGACCAGCTGCAGGTCCTTCAGCGCGCCCTTCTTCTCTTCGTACACCTTCCGCAGGGCCGGGTCCTCGACGACTTGACCGAGACGGGACTCCAGGTCGAGCACTTCTTTCTCCAATCGCCCGACCCGGGCCTCCCGCCTCTTGGTCGACCCCTTCGCGTACTCCTGACAGAAGACGCGGACGTGAGCCTTGCCCACGTCCCACCATAGCCTCAAGGAGGGGAAGCCTCCCCGCTTCCTTCTCCAGTCGGCCCAGAACCGGCGAAACGAATCCCGGAACCGCGCGTCCTCCAGCAGCAGGTTGTTAAAATGCCAGTACGCGGACCCCCCCCGCGCGCGCAGCGGAGCGAGCTCCGCCCACACCAGGTGGTGGTCCGTGCACGGCACCGGCCGCATGGAAGCCGCCGGAACGCAGGAGACGTACGCCCGGGAAATGTAAAGGCGGTCGATTCTGGACCTTCCTCCTCCAGACCTCACGCTCGTGAAGGCGCTGGAGTCGGGATGGAGATTTCGCCAGACGTCCACCAAGTCGAAGGACCCGACCAGGTCCCGCAACTTCTCCATCGCCGCCGGGCTTCGCGGGGGACCCGACCGGTCCCGCGCCTCGAGGGTACAATTGAAATCCCCCCCGAGGATGACGCACTCGCCCACGTCGATGGAGCCCAGAAGAGCGGACACTTCTCCGAAGAAGCGCACTTGCTGCGCACCGGTCCGGGGGGCGTACACGTTCACTAAATGGAGCGGCACGCCTCCCCGGCGAACAGTGACCTGGAGCAAGCGGCCCGGCACGTGCTCCTTGACCCTCAAGATCTCCGGCTGAAAATGCGGGGCCAGCAAGACAGCCACCCCGCAGGAATTGTTGGAGAGGTGACTCATGCTGACCCCTCCTTGCCACTCCAGGAGCCACGTGGCCTCGTCTCCCGGAACGGTGTGGGTTTCTTGCAGGAAGCACACCGCATATTTCCCGTCCCGAAGGACCGAGAAGTTATTGAATCTACGGCGCGCCTCCCTGCTGCCGTTGATGTTGAGGCTGGCTATGGTTATCTTCATCTCAGAAGCATAGTGCAACCTCTACCTAACGGAGGGGAGGGAGCGCGGTCACTGACGACCGCCACTCCCTCAGCAGCCCAGTGTGGAAAGTCTTGAGCCGACGCAGCTCGAGCCGGCCAACGTCCTTGTCCGCGCCCATGATTTTAACGGCGGCGCGGACGGACACGACGAGCAGCGTCAGCTCCGACCACTTGTCGAGGGCCAGCCGGATCTTCTTGTGACGACCCTGGCTCATGGCCATAAAATCCCGGAGTTCCCCTACGGGGATGAGGGGAGAGTCGGTGAAGGGCACGAGGGCGTCCATCGCCTCGCTGCCGATGGACTCCAAATCGTCCTCGATGCCCCCCACCGAGTCCCCGTCCTCCTCCGGGAGGTCGTCACCGGCGGCCAACCCGTCCGTCACACAGGGTGCAGCGAACGGCTCGGCCGCACCGGCCGGCCCCGCCTCCGTCACGATCCCACCCCCAGGATCGGTGGCAGAGGAGTCCACCCTGGGCTCCTTCAGGGGCGCCGGGCCGGGAGGCGGCGGCGGCGGTTCGGAGCCCCCCCCCGCCTCAGGCGCCGGGGCGACCGGAGAAACCGGGGAGAAAATAATCCCAAATTCCTCCAGCACGTCCGGCGCCAACAACAGAGACGGAGTCAGGGGGCTTTCCGTCTCCCCGCCACCAACCTCCGACCCAGCGGGCTGGGGATTGCTACACTCCTCCACCAGGTCGAGCAGTCCCTGGGAGATGTCTGGGTTATAAAAGGCGGGCTCGGCTTCAGCCTCTTTGGCCTCGCCCGCCCCAGTCCCCAGGACGCCCGACCCGGCGAGGAGCAACGGTTCAGGTTCTACATTTTCTTCCGCGGGTTGTTCCGCGCCCCCCCCCACGGGCAGGGTCTCTTCCCCATCCCCGGGAGGCACAGGTCGGACAGACTCGGCTGTCTCACCCTCCCGAGGGACAGACGACCCCTGACGATCGCGCGCGACGATGACGGTGGTGGGGTGGGGCGCAGCACCCGCGGCGGGCGACTGCCCCCCTTTTGCGGAGGGACCTTCCTCCTCGCAGTCCTCCTGCTGGGGGCGGAGCTTTCTTTTTAACAAATTGGGGCCCGGAGAGGGGGAGGCCTCCATGTCTGCTGGGGCCTCCCTCTCTGCCCCCTTCCGACGACTGGGTTTCTTGGGCCCCTCGGGCCCGAGCCCGGCCGCAGGTCTTGATTTAGCCGCCTCGGCGGTTGCGGTCACGGTCACGGGCCCGGGCACGAGGACCCCCCCAGTCTCATGCGTCCCGACCAACTCCGCCATGTACTCGGGCGTGAGTTCAGTCAATTCCGATGTTTCCTCCGCGAGGGGATCCGCCCTTAGATGTTTAGTTTTCCTACGCGCCTTCCTTCCCCCCGGACGCTCTCCCTCCTCCCCGCCGGAGGCCGTGGTGGCGTTGGCCTCCGATTTCGACCGCGCATCCGTCGCCGTCGACGCGCGGACAGTATCAGGGGGAGGGGGGGCGGCGGCGCCAACCCTGGCCGCGCCAGGTGTCGTGGCGGCCTTGGAGGCGGGGCAGTTTTTGCGGACGTGCCCCACCTCCTTACAGGCGTAGCACCGCACGCCGTCCGAGGTCCAGAAGACGCGGTGGGCGGTCCCCCCGTGGAGCACCGTGAACGCGCCGTCCGCGTCCTCCTCCCGCGCCAGCCGGACGAAAAGCTGGCGCCGGAAGGAGAAGACGTGCCGAAGGCTGGCTTCCCGGAAGCCGAGCGGGATGGGTGTGATCCCCGACCTCACCTCCCCCAGTTGACGTAGGTGGGGGAGGAGGAGCTCACCCGGAACAAAGGGCGGGACGTTGGAAACCACAATCCTTTGCGCGGTGGCCTCAAGGGGGTCCACCGGCAGGAAGGTCCCGCCCACGGTGAGCCCCTTCTCGATGGCCAGGGACACCGCCCGCTCCGACCCCAGGAAGAACACAGCCTTGCCGTACATTTTAGAGGCGGCGACGATGGCTGAAGGGCCGACAACCCCAGCCATGGCTTTTACACACGCCTCTATAGTCATGTTGGGGTGAGTGTAGCTCTTGACCCCATTCTTCCTCGTAAGGAGGATAAAAGGTGACGGGGTAACAGGAGGACTCGTGGCTGCGGCCGTGGCCGCGGCTGCCACGCTCGCGTACGTCCTCGCTGCCCCCGCCACCGGCGAAGATGTGGTCGCCATAATGGAGGGTTCTTTAAGGGCTACACTCACCCCAAGTCACAGGCCTGAAGGTGTTAATGGCCTTGGTTTTTTTATTTCTGCTTTCCCCTGAGCAGAGGGAGCTCTTAAATTGAAGGCACACCTCTCCCTTTAGTTGATTGAATTGGGAGAGGGGCCTTCTCCCCTCTGCTCAATGGGTACTTAATTAAAAATAGATTGAGGTGCCTCTTAGAGAGAGAGAGGCAGAGAGAGACAAGAGACAAAGAGAGAGAGAGAGAGGGGGGTGGGAAGGAGGGAAGCCGCAAGGGCAGGGTCGCCACTCAGGATGGTGGGTGGGTGGGTGTTGGCAGGGGGGTGCACTCTCCGATGTAAAAAGTCTTTGGTGGTCGTCTTCTGGTGGGGGGAGAAGATGTCTTCACCTGGGATAGCTGGAGATGCCCAGGCTCAGTCCTGCACCAGGTCTTAACGATGCCCAATTGGATATAATTAATTGGGGAACTTCACCTCGGCAGCTCCAGCTGTCCCAGGTCAGGCAATGGGAAAGGGGTGTTTAATATGGTGTGTGCGGCCTAGCTTTTACAGAAGCCACACACACACACACACACACACACCCCTTAGATGTTCCGGCCCTCTTCTTTTCTTCTTTTCTCCCCCCACCTACAAAACAAAGTCTCTGGGAGAGTGCCC